>CAUYTI010062854.1:0-20555 GCA_963575145.1 Galago senegalensis
AGCCTCAAGCTATCCCCCTGGGTAGAGTGCCATGGCATCACGCTCACAGCAACCTTCAATGCCTGGGCTCAAGCGAGTCTCCTGCCTCAGCCTCCCAAGTAGCTGGGACTACAGGCGCCTACCACAATGCCTGGCCACTGATTTTTAAGTATAATACAACAATCTACATTTATTCAAATACAGTTAAGTCATCTTCTTCTGGAACCTGACCAGGGGAGCCAACCTTGTTGGTGGGGCTGGTTCTAGTGATGTGTGAACTCCTTTCCCCTAGCCATTTGCACGTGCACAATAGGATGCCCGCAACCTGTTACCACATGTGCACCCACTCAAGTACGAATGGCTCAGAAAAAGGAGTTGTGGCAGATAAAAGGTATTCCAGTCTTCCTTACTGTTCTGTGCCAAAATGCATGGCATGGCTATGCAGATATGCTGCATAGCTACGCCCATCACTAGGTCTTATTATCAGGGTATGCCTTATATTTAACAAATGCATAGAAATCCTGCTAGGGCTAATGTTTTTAGGTAGGTCTTATTTTCAGGGAAACACGGTAGATCTCCACTCTTTCCCAGTGTCTCAGTCCCCACCTTTGGGCAGCTTAGTCACTAGATTATTTCCCTAAGGTTTCCCAGACATCCTTGGGCTGCAACCTGCATGGGCAGCTCCCCCGCAGTAATTGTGTGGGCAGCCCACAGATGAATGATATTAGCTCCTTTCAGGCTCAGTGTCTCAGTCTGGGGACCCCAGACAACGCCCCAAGTCATCTGCACACCCACCCAAGATCTCCCAAGGCAGTTCAATCCAGTGCCCAAGTCCAAAAAAACTAAAATAGCTCACAGGTAATGCTTGTGGGCTTGTTCCTGCTTGCAGTCTCACTGTTGCTATGGTTACATCTCGGGGAGCCTATGACCAAACAAACGCACCTACTACTTGCCAGTTTTCCACAGCTTTTGTCCTCCACATGGGGTCCAGAAGTCTCTTGCTGTCTCCCTGTGTCACCAAAGGGAAGTTTCTAGGCAGAACCCACCAGCCAGAGATGCCTGGAGTCTTCTGTCTGCAATCTCACTGTGCCAGTTTGCACAGAAGCTGTTACTCAGCCACCATCTTGCCCACTCTCCTCATTGAGCACTCCTCCCTGAACTTCTTATAAGTCTTATTTTTGGCTCAGTGCTGGTAGCTCAGTCACTGTTTACAGTCCCGGCCACATACACCAACCAGGGCTGGAGGGTTTGAACCCACCCTGGGCCTGCTAATTTGACAACTACAACAACAACAAAAAATATCTAGGCGTTGTGGCAGGTGCCTGTAGTCGCAGCTACTTGGGAGGCTGAGGCAAGAGAATTGCTTGAGGCAAGAGAATTGCTTGAGCCAAAGAGTTTGGGGTTGTTGTGAGCTGTGATGCCACAGCACTCTCTCCAGAGTGACATAGTAAGACTCTGTCTCAAACAAACAACAAAAAAAGAATTCTTATTTTATTTCAGCTTAAAGTTTTCCTTTTCTGTTTCATAGATTTCACAATTAAAATACGTTCTGTATTTCCATGCCTTCATATTTTTCTTCTTTTTTCTTTTCTTTCTTTCTTTCTTTTTTTTTTTTTTTTTTTTTTTTGAGACAGAGTCTCACTTTCTTGCCCCTGGTAGCATGCTGTGGCATCATAGCTCACAGTAATCTCAAACTCTTGGGCTCAAGTTATCATCTTGCCTCAGCATCCCAAGTAGCTGGGACTATAGGAGCTGGCCACAATGCCCAGCTACTTTTTGAGATGAGGCTGTCACTCTTGCTCAGGCTGGTCTCACACTGATGAGTTCAATCAATCTACCCGCCTTGGCCTTCGAGATTGCTGGGATTATAGGCATGAGCCACCATGCCTGGCACATATTATTATTCTTGAAATACCTTCCTTTCAACCATGTCACATTCCCTATTCTTTGCACATTTTGTGTCTATGTACTCTTATAAATTCCTATGCCACCTGTAAGAAGCCTTCTCTAGCCACCTTGCTTTCGTATGAATTAGGCACCCTTCCCAGGTCCTGCTAGACTAACTCAGACATACACCTTTTATAGTGCTTACTAGTCTATACTATTGCTAGTAGTTTGTCTGATTCCCTTATGTTCGCTCTGTTCAGATAGAATCATCTTCATCCCTGATTCCACAGTGATTAACACAGGCCCAGCACACAGAAAGCACTCATGTTTGTGAATGAATAAATGATGTGGCAGAAGTGAAATCAGAGTCCAGCACTGCTCACAAGCCCAATGCCCTGAAAAAATATATGAAAAAGCACATTTTTCTGAAGCATCAGTGTATCACACTGTATCTTGAAAGAAAATTGAAAAGAAAATCCTAGGGGAAAATATTGCATTTTTTTAGTTCTTAGGAATATATGCCTATACTCTTCAAATCTTCAAATATTCTGTATGTGGGCTGAAGATAGAATTATAATCCAAAAACATCTCAACAGGCTGTAATGAGGGTTGAATCTAAGAGGATGAAATCTGATGGAGATAAGTTTAAGCTTTCTTATAAGTATACATTGGGGAGGAACTTAACCTAGCTGGGAAGGACTGGAAAGTCTATTTAGAGGAAGCTGAGAGGACTATATAAATATATAGTATGATTTTGTCCCTGAAATACTTAATTTGATCATCAATTGTATTCATAAAAGGATTATTTCTAAAATGATGGAGATAAAAGCCCATTCTACTGTGTTATGGTTAGACTATACCCTGGAGTGCAGGTCTTAGGCTGAAATGTGATCACCCACAGCAAGAGGTAAAGACTTTGAAAGGGAACATGCACATAGATATTTTTATGTGAATCCATTTCCAGATCATCACCTTTAATATTTATTTTCTCCTAAATCTAATCTACCCAAGAAAGTGACCATGCTCAAGATTCTTCTCTACAGCCCCACCATATTGTCATTTATCCACGTATAAAAGGAAGACATCTCTCATGCTCACCCAGTATCTTGTGTTGCCAAAGGTTTGAAGAACTTCAGGGAAATAACAAAGAAAGGAAAAAGACAATGAGACAGCTCACTCAATCAAGGGTAATTTATTCCAAATCTTTGCAAATTGTGAATTGTGCTACAATAAACATTTGTGTGCAGGTGTCTTTTTGATAAAATGATCTCTTTTCCTTTGGATAAATACCCAGCAGTGAGATTGATGGATAGAACTGTAGGTCTACTTTTTGTTGTTTGAGGAATCTCCATACTGTTTTCCAAGGAGGTTGTACTAATTTGCAGTCCCACCAACAGCGGATAAGCAAGCATTCCTTTCTCTGCATCCACATTAGCATCTATTGTATTGAGCTTTTTAAATAAAAACCATTCTAACTGGGGAAAGTTTCCTTCCCCATTTAACTCATTAAAAAGTACTTAAAATAAATTTTTATCTTTTTAATTTAATAATCATTTATCAGAATTTGTGATATGTTGGTGCTTGGATCATCTATAGCCTATTATTATGATTATTGTTGAGTACACTCATAAAAATTTTAACACATAAATCTTTATGAATCATAAGAAATAAAAACTTGAATTGATTTCATTACTGCAGAGAAGAATTAATGTCATTAACCTATGATTTTAAGTATAAAAGTGTATTACAGTAGTATAAAGTTCTGTGGGAGAAATAGAATAAAATTATCCCTTCAAGGAGAAATAGAAGTGAGTCTAAATGATCAACAAAATGCAACCGTATGTGTGTTTCTAAATGGATAATGGTGAGTATTAAATCACTTTGATGTTTATATTCCCTTGAATACATTACGAAGAGTGATGTAACACTTTTATTTTTAAAGTCAATATCACAATGTACTAGAAATTACATCTACTGTAACTATTTATACTTACCATGAAAAAGTTTTAGATGTCTACCTAAAAATGTTCAAAGGAGTATACAATTTTTTAAAGTTTGTTTAGACAGTGCATGACAAAGCATACCACTGCCCTGATGAATCACATTTACTCCAAGTATAGACAGAAAGTAAAAAGTGTTTAAGGAAGAGGCATAAGAGTGCAGAAGAACCTGGAATCATCTCAACGAAAATTCTCAATAGAAAAAAGACCCAAATTCAAAAACAAACCCCAAACCCTGAGTATTTCTCTAGGGGAAGTAAAAGATCTATAGATACACACCTGATTTTTACCCACTTAACGAGCTATGTTTGTAGCCCACAGGGCAGGTCAAGGACTAACAGGTTGAAATTATGGGTATCTCAGCTCCCATTTTGATTTCCTTTAGGGCAGAGGTCATTTTGTTCACCACTACATCTATAGTGCCCTTGTGCAATGCTTGCAGGTGGCAGGTACACAACACAAGTACAGTAGAACCTCTGTAAGTTGATCACCCAAGAGATGGTAACAAAACAGTCAATACACAGTGACAATCAACACAAAGAACTAGACCTACAATACTGATACATGCATGTGGCACATGTCCAGTCTATGAAAATTAGGTCAACTTAAGGAGGTGGTCTATCCGGGGAAGTGGTCAACCGTGGAGGTTCTACTATATTGTAGAATGAATGAGTGAATTTTGTATGAGAAAAAAAATTCTGAGGATTAAATCTGCCCAAGATTAAATGAACTTAAATAAGAGTTCCCTTCAGGGGAGGTGTTCAGTTTCAATTTAAAGGGGGTTAATACAATATAGTGCTGTGGGCTGGGATAGATCTTTAGTATCACCTCTAACTTTCCTTTTCGGAATTTAGGATAGATTTTATTCCATATGAAAAGAAACTAAATGTTAGGAACTCAAATCATGAAAGAAAAAAATCATATTATAAATAGATACATTTAATAAACAGAGATCGTTTCTCTATTCAACATTAAAAAGAATAGTTTTGTAGAGCTAAAAGTCACTTTAAAATTGTTAGGGAATGTTGAGTTTAGATGGACATCACTAATTTAATTGGGACAAGTTCAATAACCAGAATCAATTAGAACCTTAACAAGAGTCAGGTGGCTGTGTTAATTTCTTTCTAATCATGTCTGCAACTCACTAATTCAATAATTATGGCCAATATACTGAATTTTCCATCAGGACTCTCTTAACTGGATCCAATTAAGGAAGGCATCTGTATGCCTCTTGAAATAAGCATGAGAAATTGAATCCAAGATGACTGTCAATTCCATTTATTTCTAGAGGACTAAAACATTCTCTTTTCATTTTTATATTCATAAGTTGTCCTAAACTTTTATAAGAAAATGTTGTTTTCCCTAGTACACAACAAAGTGAGACCATATGTAGGTGGTATAATTCAAGGTGCTGGAAGTCCATACAATCCTGATAAAACATCAGTTATCTGCCTCCATCCTTGTCCATCCATTCTGATTTATAACTGGCTTATTGGCGAACCTGCATCTTCATAAAGAGATGCTTATTCATGCAATATCACAGACAGCTCCTGCTCCTTTTCCCTAGTAAAGAACCAAGAAAAATTCATTTTGTTTCTTCCTCTTCTAAAAAAGTAGTAAAGTTGGATGCTCAACCGAGCCAAGGTGATAACTCAATCTTTAAGAGTCTCATTTCTTTAGTTTTCAACAGGAATCAGCAGGAACCCTGTAAAAAGTTTTAGTGGCTGGGTGGCGCCTGTGGCTCAAAATGGTAGGGTGCTGACCCCATATGCTGGAGGTGGCGGGTTCAAACCCAGCCCTTGCTGGGGTGGGGTGGGAGTTTTAGTGGCTAGCAGACCAGCTGAGTCAGGGACTCTCTCCTGGTGTCTTTCTTCAGGCTCCATTTTGCGATTCACTAGTTTACTCACCAGAGAAGTACATATAACTCCTTCAATCTATCCAGATGGATACTAATGTCTTACAGTTAGTGAAGCAGTGTTATTGAAGGTTGCTCTCAGGCTGCCTTTGTAAAAGAAAAAAATGGTAAGATGGGAATTCAGAATTCTGGACCCATGTCTCAGGTTTTTTTGTTTTATTTTTTAATTTCAAATGAATATGAGGGTACAAATTTTTAGTTTACATAGTTCTCACTTCCAAGGTATAGTTCAAGTTGTAGAAGAGCCCTTCACTCAGGGGATGTGCTGAACACCCTTACCTTCTGCACATTAGGTGAGATCCTTCCAGGCATCCTCCCCCTGCCCACATCTTCTCCCTGCCCCCTGGTTAGATTATGTCTGTGTTTTATCATTTGTGTGGGTGTGTAATTGTTTATATATTGGTTTCATATTGAGTAAATTGAATATATTTTTTTCCATTCTTGAGATACTTTACTAAGAAGAATATGTCTCAACTTCATCCAGGTAAACATAAAAGATGTAAAGTCTCCATCTTTTCTTATGGCGGAATAGTATTTCATGGTATACATATGCCACAGTTTGTTGATCCATTCCTAGGTTGATGGGCATTTGTGTTGCTTCTATGACTTGCCAATTATGAACTGAGCTCCAATAAACATTCTGGAGCAAATGTCTTTGTGGTAAAATGATTGTGTTTTCTGGGTAGATACTATGTCTTAGTTTTATTGCTGTTTTTGTTTTTCAGTGGTTTTTCTGAATTTTAGTTTTGTGGAATATTCATAATTAGGAGGTAGCCATAATACGTTATCCACACAGGAATATGACATCGTGATGACTGTAATAATAATAGGACTAGTACAGTATAAAGTTATGGATAAGAAACAGTCGATTTATTTCCTTATCCTCTTTTCTCCTTTTCCTTTTTACTCTTTTTCGGCACATCTTTCCATTTATAATTTTATGTTTAAAATCATGTGTTCATTTTTTCCTCTATTGGGAATATGAGCAATCTATAAACTAACTAATTGTCCCTTCTCTATAATAGAGCAAAAACAACAGAGCTCTTTTGTCATATCTTTTCAAGACAGTGATAATCCCTCTGCCAAAATCACCATCTGTTTTTAGTATCTGCTTTCCCACCATCTTATAGCTCCTCTTGACACATGGTACCTTTTTTTGAACCTTCTGTCAGACCAGATAACAAAAACCATGAGGCCCAGGTCTCTTTGGACCTGCATCTCCACCTGTGAGAACATAAGAATTGCCACTATCTTTGTTAAAAATGGCCTTATCTATTTGTTGGTTTTTAATCATTTCCCGAACATACCTAGACCAAACTCAAGTTCTTAGAACAAGTGGTCATTTTTTTGGTCTTAATACTGGCTTCATACCTACTTCTTTTCCTTTCCTGTTTCGTCTGCCCTCATCCTTTCTTGAGAGGGAGAATGCAAAAGTCAAAGGACACAGATCATGAAGCCAGAACAATGACTGAGTCCTGTGTCCCCTGCTTTCTTAATAATCGACCATGGAAAAGCTATTTACCTTACGTGAGTCTTTCTTCTTACCTGTGTAATGGTGAATTAAAAACTTAAATAAAATAGCATGCAGAAGACATCTTTAGAAATTAAATGGTAAACAATAAATGAGATGTCTTCATACCATATATAATTCAAATTGTTCTCTTGTTGAATAGAGTGTTATTGAATAATACAATGCATAATAAAAAATAATTCTTTTTGTTACAGAGGCCATATGGTTATAATATGTCCACTCTCCTTATAAAAAGTATCTCCATGGGTAAAATGTGAAGCAATAGTACATGGCAAATGTAATAAAA
Organism: Galago senegalensis; assembly: GCA_963575145.1. NCBI lineage: Eukaryota > Metazoa > Chordata > Mammalia > Primates > Galagidae > Galago > Galago senegalensis. The sequence continues at coordinate 7,599 of CAUYTI010062854.1, forward strand.
TATAAAAGAACAAATCTGGGAAAATGTCTGATGCTATATTACATAGTTTTCATCAATTATGTCCTAAAAAGGACAATATTATTTGAAAAGAAAATAATTTTAAAATGCAGTTAACAATGCCAATGATTTACTCATTGTTCAAAAAATATTAATCCTCAGTGCTTTAAAAATAATCCTTTAGTACTTATAGAAATATATTACTATAGAAAATATTTTAGATCTGTTACTATTCAGCTGGGATAACTTAATTGTTAGTATTCTCCTTTAAGAAATAAAAACAGGTATGTATAATTAGACTATAATGCTACTAGTTCACTGAATTTTTTCCTTTCTCTGTAGAATATTAAGCATCAATATTATTCAATGACCATTGCTACTAAAGAACAAATGTGTTAATTATATAAGTTCAAGTGTTTAAAAAATCAGTATTTAGAGACCTCTAGACATGAGATTTTGTCATATACTTACTCACGAGCACATATACAAAACATTTCCATGGAAAAAGTCTTTTTAAAATTTTGATTCTATTCAAAAAACCAACTTTCACTACTTAACATTATGTGAATACAGCTTGAAGTATTTGCGCATTTCACATGCTTTTTACAAATAATTGGGCTATCCCTCTGTATCATGTGAAATTCTGGGTGAGGGCACAAGTGGGTACCCATTTGCCACAAGTATGAGTATGTGTTTGTATATTGTATGTGTATAATTTGAAGTGAAATAGTGCAGAAAGGAAATAGAGAGAAAGGAGGAAATAGATCACAATGGAAAAAGATACAATGTGGAATTTGGATTTCTCCATAAACTTAGTTCCAGCTTATCTGGGTCAAAATTACACATGCTGACAATGGTTCTTAATGTTAACTTACAGTAACTTATTTTATTTTATATTTTTAGGGTTTGTATTTTTATTGTTTTGTTTTGTTTTTGACCCGGGCTGAGGTTTGAACCCACCACCTCTGGCATATGGGGCCAGCACCCTACTCCTTGAGCCACAGGCACCACCCTCAGCTTATAGTAACTGAAAGACAGTGTTGTTTGCCACCAACAGCCAGACTACTCAGACCTCATCAGCATTAACATTCAATCCTCACAATACGACACTATGGTTATAAGGGCCACTATATCCTCAACTTAAATAAATTGACAGATTAAGAAGATAATTCATTACCATTATGGAATGATAAAACCTTTAACAACAAAGCAGAGAAATCTGCCCACCACACCCTTGCCCCTGAGTTTTTTCTAAGATAAACATTTCAAAAATATACATGTTAACATTTTTCAAATATAAGGAAAATGAGAAGAAATATATTACACCCTTCCATTTTTGCTTTAGGCATGGCCACTCGGGGATTAATTTAATAATCTTACCCTAGAAGTGCTCAGCCAAATTTTATTAAAAATAAAGAAAAATCAATAGAAAAATGAGTCCCATCAAGGAAAAGTGGAATATTCCAACTGGGAAAATACTAGAGGAAATTAGTTCCAAGAACTCCATCACCTTCCCGTGAATGGAATAAACTCTCATTTATGGAATAGATGGATGTAATGATAGTCCTGGAGAAAAAATGACACAGTATATTTGTGCCTATTAGGAGATCACCATAAAAATCTAATGGGATCCTCTCAGCAATATTTGAAAAATCTCACTAAATAAAAATGAATAAGTTCCCATCCCTGATATATCCACCACAACTTATAAAACAAAAGAACATTTCTTCATGCCTAAAGCTTCCCACAAATCGTACTGTGTCTCAGGCATTCATACACTTTTTTAGGATCATTTTTTTTTCCATGCTCAGGATTGCCTATAAACTTCCTAATCACAACATTTTACAATAAACCACTCCAATTATTCAACTGCATATTTTTAATTTTCTTTATAAAAATAATGCATATTTATTATAGAGAATTTGGGAAATAAAGATACCAAGAAGAAAATAAAAACCATCCACATTTGAACTACTATTAACAGTTGGTTGGTTTAAAAGTTATAGTTTTCAACCACCATGATATAATGCAACAAGCTTGTTTTAGACTTCAATTTTGGGGATTCAATTTTGGACTTCAATTCTGAAGAAAAAAATTGCACTTTTATTGACTATTTTAGTATAATGGAATACTTGTATAAAGTGGATAAAGTGAATGAATCTAATCTACATAGATAAACATAGACATATTAAAAACATTTTGTTGTGGGGGCAGAAAGCCAGTTCAAAAATATGTTCAGGTATGATGCCATTTGTGTAAAATTTTAAAATAATACATTATTCAATATTACTGCAAGTTATGTAGGGATACATAATAAGCTTTTTCTTTAAAAAAAAATGATCAAATGCACAGAAAGGATACCTTTAAGATACTGATTACCTCGGGGAGGGGGGGAAATAGACAGAAATATTTTCCTTCTTTAAAAAGTGATATATGTGGATGATTGAAATGTTATCTTGATTGTTTGTGGTAAAGGTTTCATGAGAGTATATGTATGTCAAGACTTAACAAACTGCACATGGTTATATGCAATATATGTCAACCACAGCTCAATAAATCTGTTAAAAAGCAAAAAGTAGAAAGTGATATAAAGAAAACTTGGCAAGGAGAGTAGACTAAATTGTGGTTGTCTATGATTTTTTTTCAATATTTCTTGGCATGTCTTTAATATTTTATAAATAAATAGAAATAACACTATTTTATCTAGAAAGCAGAAACAAATATAAAATGATGCAAGTAGCTTCTTGAAGAAAAGAACCACTGCTTTACAGAGTATTGAATTTCTGCCTCTTCATCTATATCAAATTGTTTATCTACGTTTAATATTTAACTTAGAAATTTCTCTTGACATTCAAACAAAACTTGTCAAATACCACAGCCTTCATCTAAACCAAGTGGCTGGTTGCTTTGTCTCCCCAGCCTCCACCCCACACCCTTGCCTCAGTATCTTTGCCCCATCTGATCTGTGTGGTGTGTCCCCACCACAGCAATCTTCCTACAATTTCCTACTTCCCATCTGTAAAATGGGATCTAGTAAGTGCCTGTCACCAGGAATGTTGTTTGACTAAACATAATCATTTATAAATGTCCAGAATAATTCTATAACTCAATAAAGATGCTATTTATTATATTTATTATTATATGAATATATTCAAATGCCATTGTTTTATTAAAAATAACTTTTTTATTAGATCATAACTGTGTATATTGATACTGTCATGGGGTAGAGTGTGCTGTTTTTATGTACAATTTGAAATATTTTCATCAAACTGGTTAACATAGCCTTCATGTCATTTTCTTAGTTATTGTGTTAAGACATTTATATTCTTCATTTAGAAAGATTCACATGTGCCCTTAAAAGATGAACCACAGACATGATCCCACCAATCACTCTCCCTCCACTTAGTTCTCTAAGTGTTCTCCAGATGAATCACAGAGAACTCAAACATATTAGCAAGAAGAGAATAAGTGATCCCATCTCAGGGTGGGCAAGGGACTTGAAGAGAAACTTCTCTGAAGAAGGCAGGCGCATGGCTTACAGATATATGAAAAAATGCTCATCATTTTTAATCATCAGAGAAATGCAAATTAAAACTACTTTGAGATATCATCTAACACCAGAAAGATTAGCCCATATCACAAAATCCCCAAATCACAGATGCTGGCATGGTTGTGGAGAAAAGAGAACACTTCTACACTGTTGGTGGGATTGCAAACTAATACATTCCTTTTGGAAAGACATCTGTTAAAAATAACTATTGCACTGATCCTTGAAGACTACTGCATTGTCTTCAAGGTCAAGTGCAACCTTATGACCCTCCATGTACTGCAATAATGATTTTTTATCACTTTCTTCAGCAAAAGTTGTCTTAGCCAATTCTATTGTACTTTCATTCTAAAAAGTAAAGCATGTTTCTGCTTTTTCCCATCTAACCTTTCTGAAAGCTCACCAGAACCTCCCTAGACCATCATAGCCTTAGAATCACTTTATTCCCTATATATAGAAACTACTTGTTTCTAATATCTAAACTACTCACATTGACATTTGAGACATAATCATAAAAGAAAAATAAGGCAGTGTGTCATGTTTCTCTAGTTCGACTGTAAACCCATTTTAGAGTCTCTTTCTATGTTCTATGCTTGCATGTTTGCAGCAGATCTCAACACATAGTAGGGACTTGGTAAGCGACACCTAAAAAAACCCAGTGGAGTGACAATTTGAAGAGTGAGTGTAGTCTCATCCCAAAAGAGTTTTAGGTTACATTCAGAATTGCTACCTAGCTCATTATTTTTAATCCCTTTTATTTCTTCATTTCAAAGTCAAGTTTTCAATCAGCCACCCCAACTGGCCTCGGTAAAGCTGGGCTGCTTATGCACTGCCAAGAGAAAAGATGATGGGGAAGCTGAGAGAGAGAAGCCAGAAGAGGCGAGGTTTTCTGGGATTTCTTACTCTTATAAATAATACTGACGTTTGCCTGAAAATGAAAAGCGCACACAGATACTATAGGAGAGGTCAGACCTGGCCAAAACAGTAGCTACTTGTCTAGAATCTTTTCTCCATCTCCATTTATGTCCCATGCTACCTTTATGCTTTGCCTGAGGATCCCAGAAACACTGGATCCTTCCCAGTGCCTGATCTTCAGATCTGTCTTTTGTTTCCTACAGAATGAATAGACATGACCCCTATTATTAGCAGCATTTTATAGATGAAGAAACTGATAGCTAATTAGGTAAATGGCTTGGCCATGTATTTACCATTAGGACATACTAGAGCTGGGGTTCAAAGCCAGCCCTGTTTCACTTCAGAGCCCATTAAGCTATATTGTCTCTGTTGCAGCTCACTGCATCAAGAGGGTTCTGCTTTGTAAATAAATGTCAGGTCCCATGTGTGTCAAACTGGGGGTTGGGGGGTGGGCTAGAATTATAGTAGAAAGTGTTTGGATTCAGCATTCCCCTCTGTGAGCTGCTCCAGACCAGAATCCTCAATGCACTCAGAGAGTTACAGGGATAACTGAAAAATTAAAAAGGAACCAAGCTATTTTCTACACATAGCAATTCAGAATTCAAGTCATACAGGGGAAATAGTCATTGGGGTCCTTATGAACCACTGGCTCTGGAGTGCCTGCTGAGCTCAGTCAACCATTCTTGGGGTTGATTGTGTGCTTATCCCCCCCACTCCCCAGGGGAAAACCACTTTGTTATCAGAGAGTACTGTTTCAAAGATCAAGACCTGCCACCCGAGAGATCTGGTGAGAGCTTTGGGATTCTAATCCTGCAGGGACTGAGTGCTACTAACATGACCAGGCCCTGAATAGGGGCAAGTGGGTCAGAAGGACAGGTCTGGGTTTCCCGTGAAACTGAAGAGTGGCTTCCAGCCCCAAATATTACACAGTAAAAACAGCATGTGTATTCTTGATCTCCTAACACCACCATGCTACCTGCTGTCTATAATTTATATATAAATTATTTATTGTATTATATTATATATATATATATGTATGCTTATATATGTATATATACATATATTCACATATGTATTTTTTTATCTCTTTTTTTGTTTGTTTTTATCCTCAATTTTTTCTTTAGTTTCTTGTTCTTTTTTTGGTTTTTGTTGTTGCTGTTGTTATTTATTGTTTTGTTTTATTTGGTTTGGGTGTATCTTTATTTTTCAGTTTTACTTTCTCTAATAGCAAGAGCTCCTTCCATTTTGATTATTGTTTTCCTGTGCCTTTTATTCTTTATGTATTTATTTCTCTCCTTTGGTTGACATTTTCCTATTTTTATCATCTTATTCACATGAATTAATAAATTTCTCATACAATTAAGATATCATTTTTTTACTTCTGTTTATATAATTGTATTTTTAAATTTCTTTAACAATTTTTATTGCTTTTTCTTTTCTCTGCGGGCTAGGGATCAAGGCATTGGTATGCTGAGGGGCATTACAGCACCTTGGTCTGGCTCAAAGACACCATGAGCTCATGGTCTAGGGTATCCATCTAGTTTGAACAACTATCCCACTTCAAATCACTGCTGATTTTTCTTTTTTTTTTTATATTAGGTGGAAGTAGGGTCTTATTTTTTCCCAAGATGGTAATGAAACCCTGACCTCAAGGGTTTCCCTAGCCCTAGCTCTCTAGCCCCCCAAAGTCTTGGAGTTGTGGGTGGTGTGGGCCAAGGAAACTTGCCAAATGCCAAGATTTCTCGTGTCTCTCTCCTTTCCTCCTTCTGTCCTTCTTTTCTCCTTTTCTTCAACTCTTTCCTTTCATCCCCTTTTTTTTTTTTTTTTTTTTGGTTTCTGTATCTTTTCCTTTCTTTTCTACTGTTTGCTCTTTACACTTCTCTTCCTTTTGGTCTTATATCTGAAAGCCACTTTAACACCTAAGCTCAAAGACAAGGTAATTTAAAGTGAAGGAGGCAGTGAGAGGAAAAAATAGGGAAAGGAAGTAAACAAGAAGAAAATAAACATGAGACGGAACCAGCAGAAAAAATGGCACCATCATGAAAACCCAGAAAAAAGCATCTCCTCTAAGGGATCATGAGGTAGCTACTACAGAGGATTCAATTTATAAAGATTTAATGTAAATGACAGAAAGAAGTTTAAAATATGATGGCAAAGGTAATAAAGGGGATTGATGAGAGAGTGGAATAACAGAGTCAAAAATGGATAAAAGATATGAAGAATCTAGAAAGGATATTGTGGTGCTGGAGGAATTGAAGGAGTCCATCAGGGAACTTAAAGATACAGTAGAAAGTATTAGTAATAGATTAGACTATGGAGAAGAAAGAATCTGAGAACTCAAGGATAAAGTTCTTGAGCTAGCACAGAGGCAGGAAAGAAGAGAGAGAAAGCAGAATAGTCATTCAGAGAATTATGGGAATTCATAAAGCATCTAAACGTGTGAACTATAGGTATCCCTGAAGCAGAAGAATAATGTCCCAAAAGAATGGAGGCCCTACTGAAAGATATCATAATGAAAATTTCCTAGGTTTCTGAAACATTCTGAAATACTCCTTTTAGGGGGACATTAAACCCAGAGTTATCTCAACATGAATAGAGCTTCTCCAAGACACAGTGTAACGAACCTGTCCAAAGTAAAGACAAAAGAGAAAATTCTGCAGTCAGCCAGGTAACTGCCAATTCACCTACAAGGGAGGATCTATGAGGGTGGCATTGGACTTTTCTGCTAAAACTTTCCAAACCAGAAGAGAATGGTCATCTATTTTTAACCTTCTTAAATAAAACAATTTTCAGCCCAGAATTCTAAATTCTGCTAAACTAAGTTTCAAAATCAATGGAGAAATCAAATATTTTATTGACATGCAAACATTGAGGAAATTTGCCCAAGGACCAGCTCTACAGGAAGTATTTAGACCTATTCTCCATACCTATCACCAGCAAACTAAACATTCAGATACTAAAGGACAAAACCTTGCTTCCACAATGATGCAAAAGATAAATTAGGCAATGGACTTTCACAAAAAAAGATGAGTAAAACTCGTTCATATTTATCAATTCTCTCAATTAATGTAAATGCCTTGAATTTCCCACTAAAGAGGCACGGCCTAGCTGATTGGGTTAAAAAAAAAAAAAAAACAGAAGCTATCTATATTCTATTTCTAGGAAACACAACTTAGAGTTAACTGTTGGAAAACAATATCTCAGGCAAATGGAAATCAGAAGAAAGGAGTGGTCATAACCTTGTCAAACACCAGTGGATTTAAAGCAACTAGAGGTAAGAAGATAAAGATAGTTACTACATACTGGTCAAGGGAACAATACAACAAGAGGGACATTTCAATTCTAAGTATTTGTGCACCTAACATAAACGGTCCCAGATTTATGAAACAGACATTACTTGATCTGAGCAATATGATATCCCACAACACTATAATAGCTAGGGACTTTACCACTCCTCTTATGGAACTGGACAAACCCTCTAAACATAAATTAAATGAAGATACAAGGGACCCAAATAAGATCCTAGAACATGTATCTAAATATACATATACAGAACACACATTCCCAAAGCTAAGGAACACACATACTCTCATCAGCCCATTAAACATACTCCAAAATATACCATATCATAGAACACAAACCAAACCTCAACAGAATTAAAGGATTTGAATTATACCATGTATTTTCTCAGGCAACAAGACAATAAAGGTGGAACTCAACTCAACAAAAATTTTCATTCCCACACAACTTTATGTTGAAGGATGGTTGGGTCAAGGAAGAGATAAAAGAGGAAATTGTTAAATTCCTCCAACATAACAATAAAGCTACAAGCTACCAAAACCTGTGGGATACTGCAAAAGCATTCTTAAGAGAGAAATTTATTGCATTAGATGCTTACATCTGAAAAAGAGAAAGAGAGCACATCAACAAACTAATGAATCTTCTTAAGGAAATGGAAAAAGAAGAGCAATCCAATCCCAAACCTAGCAAAAGAAAAGAAATAACCAAAATGAAATCAGAAAAAAATAAAATTGAAAACAAAAGAATCATTCAGAAAATTAATGAAACAAAACATTGGTTCTTCAAAAAGACAAAATTGATAAACTTTTGACCAGATTAACTAGAAATAAAAAAATAAAATCTCTAGTAATCTCAATCCGAAATGAAAAGGGGGAAATAACAAGTTATACCACAGTGATACAAGAGATTATCTCTGCCTCCTATAAGAAACTCTATGCCCAGAAATGTGACAATGTGGAGGAAATGGACTGATACCTGGAATCACACCATCTTCCTAGATTTAACCAAGAAGAAATAGATCTCTTGAATGGACCAATATCAAGCACTGATATTGAAGATACAATAAAGAAACTTCCAACAATAGTAAAAAATCCCTGGATCATATGGCTTCCCACCAGAATCCTACCAAACCTTCAAAGATGAGTTTATACTGTAGAACCTATTCCAAAACATTGAGAAGGAAGGAAATTTCGCCAACATGTTCTATGAAGTAAACATCACCCTGATTCATCAGGAAAGGACCCAACTAAAAAAGAGTACAAACCCATTTCACTAATGAATATTGATGCAAAAATACTTAATAAAATCTTAACCAAAGATTAAAACTACAAATTAAAAAAATACAGCATAATCATATAGCCTTCATCTGAGGGATGTAAGTCTGGCTTAACAAATCCAAATCCATAAATGTAATTCACCATATCAATAGAAGCAAAAACAAAGACCATATGATCCTCTCAATAGATGCAGAAAAAGCATTTGATAAAATTTAGCATACTTTTCTAACAAGAACCCTTAAGAAAATAGGCATAGGTGGCACATTTCTTAAGCTGCATGAAGCCATCTATGACAAACTCACAGCTAGTATTATACTGAATGGAGTAAAACTGAAACCTTTTCCATATAGAACTAGAACCAGATAAGGAGGTACTATTCACTAGTATTCAACATAGTGCTAGAAGTTCTAGCCAATGCCATCAGGCAAGAAAAGAACACAAAGGACATCCAAATTGCAGCAGAGAAGGTCAAACTCTTGCTTTTTGTTGATAGTATTATCTTACACTTAGAGAACTCCAAGACCTCACCAACAAAACTCCTGGAAATGATTAAGAAATACAATAACATCTCAGGGCATAAAATGAATGTCCACAAATAGGTAGCCTTTGTATACACAATAACAGCCAAGTTGAGAAGCTAATTAAAGACACAATACCTTTCACAGTACCTACAAAGAAAATGAGATACCTAGGAATATACCTAACAAAAGATGTGAAAAATCTCTACAAAGAGAATTATGAAATACCAAGAAAAGAAATAGCAGAAGATATTAACAAATGGAAAAATATGCCATGCTCTTGGCTGAGAAGAATCAACATGGTTAAAATGCCTATACTATGCAAAACAACCTATAACAGGGGTCCTCAAACTTTTTAAACAGGGGGCCAGTTCACTGTCCCTCAGACCATTGGAGGGCTGGACTGCAGGCCCTGGGACAAGTCAGCTGCTAAGCAGGACAGGCAGTAGGGGCAAAAACACCTGGTGGGTTGGATAAATGTCCTAGGTGGGCCACATGTGGCCCATGGGCTGTAGTTTGAGGACACCTGATCTATAGATTCAATGCAATGATCAGTAAAATACTAACATCATACTTTGAAAAAATAGTACTTCATTTTTTATGGAACCAGAAAAAACTAGTATAACCAAGACAATTCTCAGTAATAAAAACAAAGCTGGAGGCATCACTCTGTCAGACTTTAGGTTATATTATAAGTCTATAGTACTCAAAACTGCATGATATTAGCACAAAAATAGAAACAGAGACATATGGAAACAAACAGAAAACCAAGAGATGAAACAAGTCTCTTATAGCCATCCAATCTTTGATAAGCCAAACATAAGCATACAGTGTGGAAAAGAATCCCCATTCAATAAATGGTGCTGGGAGACCTGGATAACCACATGTAAAAGACTGAAATTGGACCCATACCTTTTACCATTTACAAAAATTGAATCAAGATGGATAAAAGATTTAAATCTAAGAAATGGAACAATAAAATCCTGGAAGAAAGTATGGGAAAATCTCTTCAGAATGCTGGCCTGGGAAAGATTTTATAACAAAGACTTCAGAGGCAATTGCAACAACAAAAATAAACAAATGGGACTTAATTAAACTGAAAAGCTTATGCACAGCTAAGAACACAACAATTAAAGCAAATTGACAACTTTCAGAATGGGAAAAGGTTATTTGCAGGGCATGAATCTGACAAAGGGCTGATAACCAGAATTTACAGAGAACTCCAATTAATCAACAAAGAAAGAGCAAACAATCCCATCTATCACTGGGCAAGAGATATGAACAGAACATTCTCTGAGGAGACAGATGACTGGCTAACAAACATTACAAAAAAAAAAAATGCTCTTCATCTCTGATCATCAGAGAAATGCAAATCAAAACCACCCTGATGTATCACCTAACCCCAGTGAGAATGGCTCACATCACAAAGTCCCAAAGTTGGCTTGGCGCCTATGGCTCAAGTGGCTAAGGTGCCAGCCACGTACACCTAAGGTGATGGGTTCGAATCTAGCCTGGACTACCAAAACAACAATAATGGCTGTAACCAAAAAATAGCTGGGCACTGTGGTGGGTGTCTGTGGTCCCAGCTACTTGGGAGGCTGAGGTAGGAGACTTGCTTGAGCCCAGGAGTTGGAGGTTGCTCTGAGGTGTGATGCCACAGCACTCTACCCAGGGGGACAGCTTGAGGCTCTGTCTCAAAAAAAAAAAAAAAAAAAAACAAAGTCCCAAAGTTGCAGATGCTGGCATGGTTGTGAAGGGAGGGGAATACTTTTACACTATTGGTAGGACTGAAAACTAAGGCTACCTCTTTGTAAAGAACTATGGAGAATCCTCAAAGAACTCAAATTAGACCTCCCATTTGACCCTGCAATACCATTACTAAGTATCTATCCAGAAGAAAAAAAAATCATCTTATCATAAGGGCATTTGCATTAGACTGTTTATCACAGCTCAACTGACAATTGCCAAAATGGAAACAACCTGAATGCCCACCAACCCAGGAATGGATTAATACGCTGTGGTATATGTGTGTACCAAGGAATACTATGCAGCCCTAAAAATATGGAGACTTTACATCTTTTATATTAACCTGGATGGAGTTGGAACACATTCTCCTAAGTAAAGTATCACAAGAATGGAAAAGAAAATATCTAATGTGCTCAATACTAATAGGAAGCCAGTAGGCAATCTAATAGATGTCCACATAGGATAAAAACCAAAATCAACTAGAACTGAGAGAAGGAGGAATATAGAAGGGTTGGTGATTGGTGTGTTCCCACTTAATGGGCACAGTGTAAGTGTATTGGCACAACTGAAGTGTGGGACACCACTATGAGAGGGACTATACCTAACATATGCAAATATTCTAACCTAGTTGTTTGTACCCTCACATGAACCTGAAAAAATTTTTTAAAGTTTATTGGTGGGTTAGTGTGTCCCCTTGGCCAAGAGTGGGACCATTCAGTGAGCTCGGGGGGAGGGGGGTACTTAAGATTTTATTTTAGTTCATAGTTTGTGTGTTTCTGTAAGTGGAAATTATTTTTGTCCAAACAATTTGTCAAATTCAGTGAGTTTATATGTTTTACTACTATATATGCAGTGGAAACCCTGAATTTCCATCAGAGAGCAGAGTTGAGGATGAGGTCATTATTTCCCTTCAGACTTCTTACCCAGGGCGAGAGGTGAGCTGCTGAGAATGAGTCTGCAAGGCCCACCCTGGGGACACTGTTGATTCTCTTGATAGTGTAGATTCTCTAGATAAGTTAAGGGCAATTAAGCAGCTGTGCCCAGCTCAACAAGGGCTCTTTTTTCCCAAATTTGGGGGGCTCCATAGTACTGAGAAGAGCGGGGTTTATATCTCAATTATTCCTTAAAAAATTAATACTGAATCTAAACAAATATGCTTAAATATTTAACAGTGATAGTGCTGAAGAAGGCAATGTTACCAATCAAGTTCAATGGTTCTTGAAATCACTTTTTTGCTTAAAAGCCAAGCAAAATAAAATAAAAGTGCATAGCAGAATTATAGGGGAGGTTTATAAAAAAAAATAGCACCTGGAACCTACCCCTACAATGTCTGATCTGGGTAATATAGCAAAAAACAGAACCCTGAGCTTACTTATAGTAATTTTTCTACCAACCTTGCTGGTTAAAAATCATAGTTTGTAAGATCTGTGGTTTTTACTTAAGTACTGTAGAATTTCTGCACAAATAATTTCCTAATCTGGAATGGTAATATCTGCAGATTATCCCAGTATTTCTGGTCATTTTTTTTTTTTTTTTTTGAGACAGAGCCTCAAGCTGTCCCCCTGGGTAGAGTGCCGTGGCATTACAGCTCACAGCAACCTCCAACTCCTGGGCTCAAGCGAGTCTCTTGCCTCCGCCTCCCAAGTAGCTGGGACCA
>CAUYTI010062855.1:0-19289 GCA_963575145.1 Galago senegalensis
GGCGCCCGCCACAACGCCCGGCTATTTTTTGGTTGCAGCCGTCATTGTTGTTTGGCGGGTCCGGGCTGGGGATTCGAACCCACCACCTTAGGTGTACGTGGCTGGCGCCTTAGCCGGTTGAGCTATAGGCGCCGAGCCGAAATTGCTGTTTTCATGAGGGAAAAATGAAAAATGCTAGTGATTTCACATGATTAGCCTAACACAGCACAGCGAGCAGGTTTCAGAGGCCTGGGGCACGTGGCTCTTTACCCCACTCCAGTCCCATTTCCCCTCCTCACTCCACTGTTGCCAGTGAGCTGGAGAATAGTGAGCACATGCCTTAATCCACAAACACACGGGAACGTGAAGCACCTTTGTTTAGTCTTTGTTTATTTGGATGCATCTCTTAGAAATTATCTCAACGGTCTCATCTGTGGGCTTTTTTTGTTTGTTTGTTTTGGCTTTTTGCAGTTTTTTTTGGCTGGGGCTGGGTTTGAACCCACCACCTTCGGTATATGGGGCCAGTGCCCTACTCCTTGAGCCGCAGGCACCACCCTCATCCATGGTTTTTAGCCAGCACCTATGAATGTTCTTTCCAGCCTTTTGTTACCACGAACAATGTTCTGACATCTTCGTTATGTGCAAATATTTGCAGCGTACATCTCCAGAGGGACTATGATCTTAGACTTTAGAGCTGTTGACAGATCCCCTTTAAAGTGGGTCCCCTGGTGAGTGTTGCCTGGGTAATGAGCCTTCTCTGTCTGCACCAAGCCTTCCCTCAGGACTCAAAGGTGCCTTTTGCTCTACAGCATCTCCTGTTTATCAACAGACTGAACTAAAGCGAGCTTAGGGCGCAGTGCGGTGTCCACTGGCCTGTCAGCCCTCGGGTCCCTTTCCCACCCTCCCCTACTGCTTTGTGTGTGGGTGTGGGTGGAGAGCTGGAACCAGGTCATCTCCCATCGCAACTTCTGGCGATATCTCTAGTTGTCAGGGCTAGGGCAAGGCTGCCTAGGTGTCTGCAGACATCAAGGGACTAGAGGCCTATAAGGCACAGGCCTGTCCCCGAGGACACAGAGTGACCAGCTTAAACTGTCAGCCTGAGGACCCCTGCTGGATCCCTGAGGCTCACCGAGCAGCTGCTGGGGGCCAGGCAGGTGCTGAGTCCTGAGATCAGAGTGGGAAGTGAGACAGGCTGGCTCCCTGCTCATCCAGAGCCACAGAGAGCGGCGTGTTGATCTGGGGCAGTGTCTCCATCCAGTATCTAGATCTAAGACCCACCAAGGTAGGGGCTGCTTTACTCACAGCACAGTCTCCGGGAAAACTGGGACCCCTAATACCTGGAAGTGCCACCTCCTCATGCAGGCTGAGCTATAAGGGGGTGAGGCAGCGAATCAGAGGACCCCAGCTCTGCCAGGGTGGCACGTCCACACTCCAGCCCTTTTGTTACACCAGTTGAGAAAGTTCCCACCACAATTCTGCCCAGACCACTCTCCTACACCTCTGGTTTACCCAGGTAACCCCTGAGTATCAAATCTCAGCTCAGCTGGCGTGTCCTCCAAAGGCTCCTCCTCTGACCTTGGGACCAGCTCTGCCACCTGCTGCTCTTTGCTGATTGCACCACAAACCTGCCCCGGGGCATCACTTGCACCCTGATTGCACGTAAAGTCGGGGTTTCCAGCTAATGAAAGTGCTGTGGTGGTGGGGAGCAGGGCCTCAAGGCCGAGGGCCTGGCCTGTGTCCCACTCCTGCTATTTACTGAATGACTGGGAGCAAGTTTCTTAACTCCCTTGGCTCTGCTTCTGTGCAGGGACAAAGGTGGTGCTTCCTGAGGGGTCGTGAGGGTGAGACAAGACAACACAGGTGCACAGGGCAGCGGCTGGCCTGCAGGCCCACCCAGACAAGACAACACGGGCACATAGGACAGCGGCTGGCCTGCGGGCCCACCCAGCACACACCGGCTATTCTTCTTGCTCTCCATTATCTCTGGTGGCCAACACAGCTGGGGGCTCAGTAGTTAGTCCTTATTGAATAATGAACGAATGCCTCGGAAGCTCAGAAATGTTAAGGAACCTGCTGAGGGTCACACAGCTACCGTGGAGCAGAGCCAGGATCTGAACCCAACTCTGCCCCTGAAGCCAATGTCTCACCACATGTCGTCTACTCACTCTGGCGTGGTTGATCCTGCACCGGCAGCTCCCCACCCCCAGCCTCTGCAACTTCCCTGGGGGAAACGCTGAGCGTTTGGCTGGGGTCCGAGCCCGGCAGGCAGTGTTGGCACACCCTGGGATGATGGGCTAGAGCCCTTTGTCTCCTGCCTTCCTGCCAATCTTCTGCTCAGCCCAGGGCCCCTCCAAGTCACAGCCAGAGTGTCTTTACCCAGTCACCTTGCAGTCCCTCCCTCTCCTTGGCCCCCATCTGCCGGCTAGACCTTGTGCATATTCTGGGCAATCCAATTCCTTCAATTCTTATCTTTTCTAACTATCTTCCTAAACGCTAAGCCCTCTTTCTCATAAGGAGAGGGGAATGACAATCAGGAAGACAGGCTCCATTTAACTAAATGCACAAGCTGTGGAAGGGATACGCACCTCCCAGCTGCGTCGGGGACCTGGAGCCCCAGCAGCATCACGCCCTCTGGAGAGCATGGTGCTCAGTAACAACAGCAACTACTAACATTATTTCTAACCAGCGGTCCTGTTCCAAGCAAAGAGCCCAGTCCTTTAGAATCCCTGAATCATTTCATTTGTAAGGAAGGGTGTTTTGAGTGCTACTTTCTGGAAAAGTAAATCAACGCTTACTAAGGGTGAGCAAGTCAACCTCATCACATTGCTAGAACAGGAATTAGAGCGGAGGGCCGTCGGACACTGAAACGATTCTCCCCTTGATATTAACCAAAAGGCTGAGAAGTGATACGGAAACTACTCTCTTGTTTTAACTCCCATTTTTTTTAAGAGTTAAATGTGTATTAAGGTCCAGGTGCTGCGCAAAATGTGGGTGAAACAGCAGTGAGCAGAACAAAGCCTCTGCTCGCAGAAAGCTAATATTCTGGTGGGAGACAGACAGTAAACAAATAACCCCATGAAACGGCTCCATCGCGGGCGCATCAGGTGCTGCAAAGTGGGAAAGGATAAAGCAGAGCAGCGGACAGGGGTGAGATTCGAGCAGAAAGCTGGCAGAATGGAGGGTTGCCCAGATGGAGAAGAGAGACATGCAGAGGGCTTGAGGCAGGAGGGCGCTGGGGGAATTTTTCAAAAAACTCATTTTGTACAATGTCTAGACCTCATTCCACACTTAACTCATCAAAGAAAAAAATCAGAGTTAAAACGAGAGGATGGTCTCAGTGTGAGCAGCTCTCAGCATGGCCGGAACAGAGTAACCCAGGGGACAGGCTTTGGGAGTTCAGGTCAGAACGTAGTGGGGGGCCTGGGTTATGTAGGTATTGCAGGAATTTTTGTCATTAACCCTGAATGAGATGAAGAACGGGTTTCAGCAGAGAAGTGAGGTAATCAAAGTGTGCTTTGGAAGGCATTTCTCTGGCCGCTGTCTGCAGGATGGCAAAAGGCAGGGAGGGCAGGAGCAGGGAGCCCAGGCAGGAGCAGGGAGCCCAGTTACAGTCACCCAGGGAAGAGAGGCTCGGGCTCAGACCAGGCTGGTGGTGTTTAGGCACCTAGGAGTGGTGCATGGGATGGGAAGGTGGAGACGGCAGAGCCTCACCGTGAATTGGCTGTGCGGCGTGAGAAAAGCATGACTCTGAAGGGTAAAAGCATGACTCTGAAGGGTAAGAGCTGCGTGTTTGGGAGGAGGGCTGCTGCCAGCTGAGCTGGGAAGAAACACAGGCAGAGCCCGAGTTTGCAGGAAGATCGGGAGCGCGTCCTGCGCATGTGATGTCAGAGATCCCTTCTGCACATCCGAGCAGTGATGCTGAATGAGCAGTGGGGTCTGGGGGGAGCTGTGGCTGCAGGTGTCAGCATGGCAGTCCTCGGCAGTGGATGTACAGAGGTCAGAGACCACAGGAGGGGTGACCTGGGAGCAGGCTGAGGATGCAGCATTGAAGCTGGAGAGAGGAGGCGTCCCCGAAGCCTGAGGAAGAGCCCACGGGAAGAGAACTGGAAGCCCCAACAGCTGTCTGTAAGAGCCAGCTCCTCCTCACCTTCCTCCTACATCATGAAAAGTGCTTCTGTTCCAGGCATCAGCGCCGGGCTCCTGAGAGCCTTGGGTAGAGGGTGGCCACTGGGAGGTGAGGAAGGAAAGGCTTGTGTAGCCCCCCCCCCAATGCCTTCTTATCTCCTTTCTTCACTAGTTGGTTCTCTCATTCATTCATTTACTTATAACAAGCGTTTGAGGAGAACCAAGTATAGAAGGACCGAGCTTGGACCTGAGTTACGTGTGGGTTTTCTTGGGCACCCCATATGATTAGACTCATTTCATGGACAGGGAATGTGAGAGGAAAGAACTTGTCCCAGGTCACATGACTAGAAACCCAAACCCAGTTTTCTTTTGCTCACACCCTGTAATCTTTGCCCTCGCTATTTCTCTCTTGTTCACTCGGCCAGGAATTAGGGAGGGTCTGCTGTGGCGTCCATGCGCTGAGGGCCGGGCTACAGTGGCAGAAGATAGATTTCATCTCGCTGTGTTACCTACCTCACAGGAATTCCCCTTGAGTAACCCACCTCAAACTCCCCAGGTCACTCCCAGTCTTCTTCTAGAACCTTCTTCCCCCTCCTCTGTCTTGACCCTTCATTTGGAGAGAGGCTGATGCTGAGTACTTTCTCGCGTGTCATTGCGTGAAATAGTTTTGAGTGAGACATTTTCAGGTAAGCTTTGCACACGGGATGTTACGAAACCAACACCGTGGAGGATGTGGTTGGCCTCTTATTTACTTGAGAGCTCTCAGTCCCCAACTCTTTGGTAACACTTTGGTGATTCTGCCAAGAACAATTTAGGAGGGAGGCTGGGGAAGGAGGCTAGGCGAGATACTCAGGATTCCAGTGATTCAAGTCAGCACTGGCACAACTGTGAGCTGCCCCACAGAGCCAGGGTGCCGGAGGGGAGAGGCCCTCTCTCTGCTGAGATGTGTTGTTACAGGGGAATAAAGAGGTTTCCACTGCTCAGTAGCTATAGGGGATGCAGACAGGCCCAGCCTCGGCACTTCTCGGCTCTTGTTCCCGAGGGGGGCCTATCTTGAAGACCACACACGTGCACCCCACCCCCACACCAACTCATAAAAAGCAGGACAGGGGAAGAGAGAGAGAGACGGAGAGCTCTTGCACACGGGATGCCTCCTCTACTTCATATCCAGAAAGTTCTTGGAGAGAAAATATGTTACCCCAACTTGGCTAGAGGTCAATGTGAAGACTGTGGTTTCTTCCTTCCTTTCTCTTTGTTTTCTTTCTTTTTACTGTTCCTAAACGTCCCCTCAGGATGTGACTACTATGGTGAAAGGTCAATGGAATTAACTGTGACCTCGGGACATTTTCTCTGCTGTTCCCTGTCTGGAATAGCCTTCCCTATGGAGGTCACCCGGCTAAGTCCTCCAGGCTTGAAAGTGACCTCTGCGGAGAAGTGTTCCCTGATGAATCCCCCCCAACTCATCACCCCTGTCACTTACTCCCTTCCTCTGTTTTACTTTCCCTCTCTGTGTATAATTTTGAGATTTTCATCAGTTTCCCCACTGGTCCATGAGGGCAGAGCGTCCCCTTCTTCTGTGTCCTCTACTGTATCTCCAGCACCTAGAACCTGGCCCGATGGACGCCTGCATTCCACAGATTATATGTGGCGCGAGTGAGTGAGTGAATGAATGAATGAACGCATAGCCATGAGAAAAGCTTAGCACACAGCCTGGCACACAAGGAGTGAAAGGTGAGCGTCAGTTTGATGGCGTGAGGATGACGTACCAATATCACCCTGAGGCTCTGACCTTGTGGTTTAGCCTCTGACAACCCTCGGCGTATGTCCAGTAGGGTGATGAGTTTTACACCAGTGGAAGGCTGTCCTTCCACTGTCAATCATACCTTCCTGCCACCCTCAGACATGCTAAAGAACAGTGCCCTAACCAGTTCAGCTCCTCACTTTTTCCTGTTTGTGGAATTGTGACAAGGCAACAGGGGCAGTTCAAGCTCTCTCCCCAGCTCTTGAGCTGAAGCACTTTCAGGACTTCATACTAACATGTAAATGACTAACTACAGCCTCACATTCCCTCCCATGCCAGCCACCTGACCTCTCTCACAAGCTGGATCCTTCCCAACTGTTCACTTTTGGTCACACTGCCAGACACCTAAAGTGCCCCCACTTCATCCCCTTTCATCCCTAAAGATGCTTTCACCAAAGCCCAGCTTCAGTGTCACCTCCTCTGTGAAACTCAACTGCTGAACTTCCAGCAGTTTCTTCCTCTTCTCACTGGATTTCCATGCAGCTTTCCCACCTTCCAGGACACCTGGTCACAGAGCATCATGCTGCCCAGGTCTGTCCCCTCACCCAGAGATGGGCTCTGCAGGGGTAGCGTCCAGCACATGGTGGGTGGGAATCACAGCTCTGCCCCGAGTCAGTACAGAGCACTCCTGGAGCCTGTGGGCAGGGTTCCGATCCTGCCTCCCCTCTCACCATCTGAGTCCCAGACAAGGAATTTAGTCACAGGAGGTGCCAGTTGTCCTGTTTGAAAATGGGGATCCTAATTATTACCTTGGGCACCATGGGCCAGTGGGAAAAAGTATAAAGAGGGATTCTGGAATGGGTGTACTGGGGTTGATTTGGGCTGGATGGAGAGCCAGAGGTTGTTCCTTGGATTTTTTATCCTCTGATATACAGAGGCTTGTTTGTCATGAACCAGGAGTTCATTCAGAACCAGAGGTAGAGAAAGCAGACAAAGGGTGACTGCACTTTTGAAAACACCCAGAGCTTTATTAGCTTTGTCAATTCAGTGGAAAGTCCCTTCCACGGGAACCATCTCTCTGGGTCGATCAACTCAAAGACAGGCCTGCGCTGCTACACGCACCGTGCTGTGCAGCCGTGCCAACGTGCAGTGGGCCGAGGGGCCTCCGAAAATCACATCTGAGAAAGTGAACAGACAGCAAATTCCAAAAAACAAAACAAACATTACAAAATATGTTTAAATATTCCATGACCCTCTCACAGTAGAAAAGTTCATATCTCCCGGGGAACGTGGCGAGCTTTACAGCAGACAGGGGCTTAGGACGTGACATCAGCACGATGTGCTCTGTATCATCTTGAGGAAGAACGTGCAGATAGAACTCCAGGACTCCCCGCAGAACTCCAGGGCGTTCCTCCTCTGTTGCGCCACGTCCGGGTCCTCGAAACACTCCACAGCATTGTTGGCCGTGGGCTGGGTCGGTGCTGGTCTGGAGGTGGTGTCCTCCTTGACCTTGGGGTGCTCCCTGGGAGACAGCTCTGTTTTCTCCTTCCTGGGCTTCACGTTCCCAAGCAGACTGGAGCTCACCAACTTGAGATTGGATTCTGGAAATGTCTTTCTGCATACCTTGGTCTTTAGGACGGTCTTGGATTGTCCACAAATGTCCTTCTGGGAACGCAGATTCCGGGTAACTTGTTTCCAATAGACCCTCCCTTGCTGGACCTTCAGACACGAGGCTGGATTGCCGGCAAAGACACAGGAGAACTCACGGTCCATTTGGGTGCACTGGACCTTGAGGGTAATGCCCTCCTCCTGTTCAGTCACAGCCCATTTGCAGTTGGCTTGGTCTTTGGTGACAAACTTGCCTTTGGACCTGGCTGTCCTGCTTCTCTGCTTATTCTGGGCATTGCCCAGAGTGTCCTTTTGCTCTGTGACGACTTTGCTGTGATGTTCATTCTTTCCTCTTCTTTTCCCCTCTGCTGAGAGCACCTGAGTGCCCAGGAGGAGGAAGGAGAGCAGGATGAGGCTGTGGATCCTCATGGTTGCAGCTGGGCGGCGCCTGTTTGACAAAAGGCAGGTGAGTCAGCTCTGGGCAGCAGCTCAGCTGTGCAGGACTGCAGGCTGCCTCCCTCCACCCTGACACACACCTGCCTGCTCAAGGGCAGACCAAGAATCCTTCTGATTCCTGAAATCACTAGACAAGCAGGCTGTCTACTCACATTTCCACTTGACTTAAGTCCCGAGTGTCACAAAGTTACCACCTGACCCTTTCCTGAACCATCCCTGAGCCTCCCCAACTCTCACTCCTTGTCCACTCCCTCCGTCTCTCTTCCGTCCGCTCACTCCTCGCTCTTTCATTCAACAAGCATTTACCGAGTAACTATTACACGCCACACACTGGACCAGGTATTGGACTACCACCAGGAAAGGGAAGCCACAGTTTTAAAGAGCTAGGAGAGTGCTTTCTGGGGGGATTTAAATAGCATGGGCCAGGAAGTGTGTTCCATCTCTGTCCTCAACTCCATCTTGGACAAGTCACTGGGGCCTCCCGTCCTTTACCTGGGAATCAAAGGGTTAAATGAAAGCATCACATAACTGTCTTCCAACTCCCCTGTGCTGGGTTTCTAGCTCACAATTCTACAAAGACACAGATGACTGTGAAAGTGTTGTGAAAGTGTCATGAACTTGAAGTTGACACAGAGGTTGAACATTGATGGGGGTTGACCCACAGAGGTGGGTGGGGCTGTAGGGTGGAGAGAGCATTCTGGGAGGAAACAGGTGCGAGGGTGGGGAGGTCTTCTGACTTGGCTGGGCAAAGGGAACCCGGGTGGAGACAGGGGAGTTTCAACCAGCTGCTTTACACTACAAGACTGAAGACAACGATCAAGTGTAATTGATTTCTGGAAGCCCGTGATGGCACAGTACTGGGCACATAGAAAGCCCTTAATTAATGCTCTCATAAAGAAATCATGGAATAAACAGGATAACCTCAATCCCACACTGAACTACATGGATTTTACCAGGTAGATAATAAAAGCCAGGCTTTCAGGGAGAAGGGAAATCCATTTCCATCTGACATCTACTAAGCCTGGTCCAGGGTTTGATTCTCGCCTTGTTAAATCCACAGGAGAGCACTGCCAGGCAGCCATGAATAGGGCACCACAGGTAACATCTGTGACGTAAAGGCTCTGGCTGATAAGTGAATCGCTCAAGGTCCCATAGTGGGCAAGTCACAGGCAGCCAGCCAGACCCCATCTCTCTGCGTCTGTCACCCCTCATTGGTCACTTTTTACCTCTTACGTCTACTGTGCCCTTCAGAAAATATTGGGAAGCAGTAATAAAAACAACTATAAATGCTGCTGGTTTGGTTTAATGCTGTTGATGATGATGATAAGATGATTCATGCTCCATTTAAACTAAAATAGACTTTTGTATGAATAAAGGTAGACCCAGGAAGTGGAAAGGGCAAGGCAGTCAAGAGAGTGTAGGCTGGAGCAAGGAAGGGTGGGATGGGGGCCAGGTACACCAGGAGGAGACACAGCTACTTCCCCTAGCACCGGAGCTCCCTCCACCTGTCCATGATGGGGTCCAAGCCCGGGGAGCCCCAGGTCCACGGGTGGAGTGAGGAATGGGGGTGGGGGCAGGCAGTGAGGCTCTGAGCGAGCCAGGCTCTTACCTTGCACTGAGTACTCAGGTCCAGTGCGGTCCCAGATGTGAGGGTGAGGTGCAGGCTGCCGCTGTCTGGGTGCAGTGCCGTTCCTGGGAGCCACGCTGACTGGCTTGGGGCACATACCTGCCGAGCTTTATCCTCTGGCCACGCCCCACCGTGGGAGCCTGTTCCTGCAGGGCACGTGCCAGGCGGGACTGTGTGAAGGGGGCGGGACGTGTGAAGGGGGCGGGCCCCTGGAACTGCTGCCTTCCTGCGCTTCCCTTTCCACCCATCCGCCAGGACAGGAGGACAGTCCAGCCTGGTGATGCCCTTGCTGAGGGGGTGAGGACCCCAGCAGTGATATCAGGGGTTGGGGAGGAATAAAATAAAACCACCACAGAGATCGGAGCTGCCGCACACCGAGCCGCCTTCCCAGCTAGCACTCTCCGCAATTCCTTACCACTTTCATGCTATGGTGGGGCGTGAGGTGACTCTTCCCATGTTTACAGAAAAAGAAATTGGTTCTGGAGATACTCAGTGGCCTGTCCAAGTTCACAGCCCTAGGAAAAGGGGATCTCATGATTAAATGTGGGGCCTTATGCCTCCAGGATCTAAACTCTTCCTAACTCCCGGAGGTGATAACTGTCTGGTGAATTAAAGCTACAGAGACTACATGGTGCTGAGACCCTGTTTGACGGAGCACTCTGAAGTTACTGCGTGGGCTCCAGAGCTGGTAGGGAAGGAATTCCTGATACAGAAATTTCTGTTGAAAATACTCACTTTTTGGTCACTGTAGTCCGCCTGCTGTAGGCCGAGTCTCATACCAGAAGAGCCTGGGTGGGTTCAGCTGTGAATCACGTCACCCCTCCCACCTTCCATTTGCTCACCCTTAGGGTGGTGACGGTAACCGTACCTCATTCAGGGCAATGCACCACATTTAGAGTGGGCTGAGCTGTTAAAGTGGAATAGAACAGTTTGGGTTCATAATACCATCTTTAATTTTGTTCTTTACAAAAAATATTCTCTTTACCTATTAACTACATAGAAAGAGACTCACTTGCTCAAAAAGGTGTGGACCTCAGTGGATATTTTCACTCCACTTTTCATAGAGATTTGGGTATAACTCAGGTATGAGAGAAACAGTAGTACAACTTGGACAATTCATGGCAAATGACCTTTGGCTTTAGGGCAGGTAATAGGGAGTGGTGGGGACTGTGGCAAAGTGGAGTTCCTGCCTCTCTAGAAGTCAACACTCAGCTCCAATTGACTGAGGGCTTGGTTTTGGTTTTTAGTATTATCAAAGTTTCTGATTTTTAACAGGATGTCCTGAAAGACAGATATGTTTACCTGAAATTGGCACCTCGTCTAAATTTTCTAAGCAGTGTCATGATTCAACAATGCACAGGCCAAAGTTGTGGCTACGTTTGGATTTCCTGCACAGTCCACCTGTTTGAGAAGCCCATGGGCATCATCCGGCCCACTCAGTGGTTCACAGGCTCTGTGTGAGTTCCACACACATGGCCAC
The DNA here is from genome assembly GCA_963575145.1 of Galago senegalensis. Classification (NCBI taxonomy): domain Eukaryota; kingdom Metazoa; phylum Chordata; class Mammalia; order Primates; family Galagidae; genus Galago; species Galago senegalensis. The sequence continues at coordinate 11,017 of CAUYTI010062855.1, forward strand.
TTCTGAAACCTCCTGTAGTAAAACTAGCTCAGCTGGGCCTGTGCTCATTGTCCTTCCAGCCACCCCACTGAAGCCCTGACCTACACTAGTTGCTCTCTGAAGGTGGTGTTGGGAGGGATTATTTAAACACAGCCAAGATAATGCTGCTTCCTTCACTGAGAGAGGAATAAATCAGGATGGTCTCCTGGGAAAAGAGGGTCCTGCTTGATCCTCAGGGGGCAGCTTCTCCCCCCACCCGCCACCGCTCCCCACAGCCCCTCCCTGTAGTGGTTCATCCCTAGGCACAGAGACATCAGAGCAGGCAGTTTCCACTCAGCTCATCCTGTCATGCCACACTCAGTTCCAGGGGCACACACATAGCTTGACGGCACATTTCTACTAATATAGTGTTGACCCAAATTCCATGGACTGAACGTGCCAGGGTCATTTATCCACAGACCTGTGAAAGGAACTTTTGCTTGTTGTCATTTTTTTTTTTTTTTGAGACAGAGCCTCAAGCTGTCCCCCTGGGTAGAGTGCCGTGGCATTACAGCTCACAGCAACCTCCTACTCCTGGGCTCAAGTGAGTCTCTTGCCTCCGCCTCCCAAGTAGCTGGGACCACAGGCGCCCGCCACAACGCCCGGCTATTTTTTGGTTGCAGCCATTATTGTTGTTTGGTGGGTCCGGGCTGGGATTTTGAACCCACCACCTTAGGTGTAGGTGGCTGGCGCCTTAGCCGGTTGAGCTATAGGCGCCGAGCCATTGTCATGTTTTATCAATATTAATGAAGCTGCTGTAAACGTTCACCTGTAGGTTTTCTATAGACTTATATTTTCAGCTCCTACTGTCTCTTTTCTGTCCAGAATCCTCTCTGAGACGCCACACTGCATTTAATCATCACGGGGTCTTAGGTTTTTCTTGGCTGTGATGGTTTCAGCTGTTGCTTGGTTCTGATGACCTTGATGGTTTTCAGAGGACTGGCTAGTCACATGAAGGCTGTTCCTCATTTTTTGGTTCTTGTTCTTTCCCCTAGCACGGAACTTAAATAATGAATGTGTGTTTTCTGGGCTTCACTGGTCACCACACACTTGTTAAGGCTGGTAACTCAGTGCACATCTCCTCCTGTCTGGCCACTGGCCAGGGCTTTCAAGTTCAAAACCTGATTACATCTCAGGCCTGTTACTGCCATGTAGTTCTGTGACCCAGAGCGCTGACCCTGTGTCACTGAAGATTCCATGAATGGGTGCTATCTGTTTCTGACCAGGAAAGAATCTTGATTGTTGGACAACTGAGTTTTAAGACGAGGCTGTCAGTGAGTTGTTAAACTGTAGCATTAAGAGTACAGGTGGACGATGAGGGGACGATGACCAGAGGACTGACAACCTTTTATGTGCATAAGCTGAGAAAGCCCTCCAGGCATCTCAGGGATGTGGGTTACATAGTATTCCTTTCTGTCTTTCTTTTTCATGAAAAAGTGGACCATCTATTTTCAAGCGTGTGATCCTTTAGGGTGAATCACAACAGCAGCAAGACAAAAACAAAACAAAATAAAACAACAACCACAAAGAAAAGTGCCCTTATAGAAATATTTGAGATTGTTGGGAGTCATGGTTTTGCATGAGGGAGACACCCCATGCCCAGTTGCCCAGCAGTGGGAATGGGCCTGTCCGAGTTCTGAATCTAATAGATGAGTGTCACCAGAGTGTTCCAATACCCAGGGGAACCAATAGTCAACGTCAGCCCCAGTGGACAGTCCAAGCAGGACCTCATGTACCCAGGATTTGTTTGTCCACCAATGAGGAGATTTGTCACAAATAGGGAATGGTGCTGGGCCTGGATGTCCAGCTCCCAGGCACCTGCAGTGAGGCCCAGTGGCTCTGAAGGTGTTGGGAGGTCAGCTGTGTCAGTGCCCTCAGGGTGACCACACCCTGCTCTCACTCTCTCCAGGAAGCCTTCGCTGTGTAAATTAGCCCTGGTTATCTCCTTAACCGCACACATGCCAGGACACTTTGTCACCAGTACAGCATCCCTTGGGAACCTCTCTCATGTCCCAACAGCACTACCCACACTAACTAAGCCTCCTTAAAACAGTCACCCGAAGAATTCAATAATGGAATTGGTCTTAGGCTTTGCACGTATGCCACCCAAACGTTACAACAAACTTTCATCTTCAGTAGTTACGTTCAGCCTGACTTACGCCCACAGTCTTCCCAGCATGGCTGCAAGACTCACAGTTCCAGTTCTGAGAAGCATCTAGGACTCCGTGGAGACAGCCTGTAGCAGCCTCATCAGGGCAGCCTGCCTTGGCGTGTGAAGCTTCCTCTCCTTCCCCTTTGATGTCAGTCTCTTTTCCGATGGAGTGGCAGGTACCCTGCACACAGCACGGTATCACCGGCCGTGCCCTTTGCTGGCCGGTATGATGTCAGATCTTATCATGCTCTAAAAGGAACGACCTTTATCCACACCTGGATTAAGGAGGCGGGAACTGACTTAAATGATTCCCCAGAGTCACAGAACTCATATCACAGGTACCCAAGCTGCACCCAGACCTTCTCCTCCTCCAGGTGCAATGTTAATTCATGGTCTGACAGCAGCAGAAGAAAAAAGACACTATAACACACAGCTGAGCTTGGGGCAGCTGGGAAGAAATCTGCAGAAACCTGCCTAGAGAAAATCTGAGTGAGACCTTGGTTCACCGCCTGGGGTCCTGTGGCTCCAGGAGGGTGAGAAGCCACAGGACAGGAGGGATGGGGGCGGGGAGCAGATACTTCCTGGGGTGGGTGGGGCAAGGGTGAGTATTCAAGGGGCACAGAGGGACGGTGGCCATGCCTTTGCTTAAAACTGGTCACTATCATTTAATCAGTCTGGAGACTTTCCCAACTCTAATTTCTAAGGTGTCAACAGATACGTAATGACTTCAGGGAACATAAAAATCTATGTCTGAGGAACAGGCACTAGACCTCCCAGCTGCCTCGGAGATGACATCAGACGGGACCTACAGGCAGAACGCGTCCTTTAAGGGGACCCCTTACCCTGATTATTAACGGCAATCATCATGCGGCATGAAATGTGTTGCATTTAGTAATGGGAAACACCGCAAGGGATTTTTCATGCTCCCATTTTTTTTTCAAAGCAGGAAGACCCCAGCCATCATTTACACATCATCTGAAATTCTGTAAATGGTTTCTGTAGAAAGTGTGAGTGATGATTATTAATAACGTTAATAATTGGCCTGGTGTCCAAATTGCCCCAAAGATCAAATAACCTTTGAATCTCTGAATGTAAGTGCAGGAGTGTATAGTTGAGGTCATGGAGGTCAATGCCACCAGTTTAAATTTGTCCATTCAATTAACTGGCCAAATATTTGGTGAGTGCCTGAATGGAGCCCACACAGGCCATATTTCATGTGCTAAGTTCCTAGTGGCTATAAAGTACCAGGATCTATTATCTGGAAAATATTAGTTGCTGTAAAAAAAAATAAACAAAGAAAGCTCCATCTGTCAGGGCTTAACATTCTGGAAGATCATTTCCGCCTCAAAAGAAGTCCATCCATAGTGGCTTTTTGCTGATAGAATTCTGCTGTTGGTGCTGTAGCTCTGGCTCTTTCAAACTCAGTGACTGCAGTTACATTGAAGACCCAACTCATGGTATTCTGTCCTGGACACGGCTTATCTTTTTCTCAATCTGTTTGGCACCAGTGTCAAAGGTTGGAGTGCCTGGAAGGTCATCTTGACTTCCAAAACTTGTTTTCTGTCCTGAATTCTCTCACTATTTGCCACCTAGAGATGGGTGACAAGAGAGGACAGCCAGTTACTACCATACCCAGACAGCCCCATCCTGCATTGGTCCCCTCAGAAGCTAAGGACAGAGCTGGAAATGCACACGGACGTCTCATCTTGAGCAGAAGCAGAGCATTCCAGAGTGGACAGTCTGGTCCCTCAGACGAGCTCTCCTCATGCAGGTACATCGGGAGCCCTTGGTCCCTCTCATGTTCACTCACAGGAACAGGCTCCAGCTACCTGGAGACCACTCCCAGGAATCCCTTGAAGATGCTCAGGCTTGGTTTCCTGATGACTCCGCTCAACGAAAAGGGGAGGGTGTCCACTTGGTGGCTGCAGCCATTTAGCCCCAGGGTCAATGCTGGAAGAGTGACGGCTAGAGGAGCCCTGTGAGCTAAATAGAAGGCCAGCACTCTTGCCTCAGACAGGACTCCTAAGGACCAGACGTGCCGTCTTTCGCCTTCTCTTGGGCACAGGTACCTGACTGGTGACAATTCACTGGTATGTTAGAGACACTCCTCTGTGTCTCTAACACAGGCTGCAAGGTACAGAAGCAGCCACTGCCGCCTGTTGAGGCATTTTCATACCCTTTATGCATGCTCACAGGGGTATCTGTACTCCTATGGCACTGAGTGGAGCAAAGTGGGTGATGGAGGCTGTGCAGCCCTGCCGGCCTTCACCATCACTGCCATTGTCAGCCTGGGCAGCAGGACTTCTGCCACTAACACCGTGGGTTCAAAGTCAGGCCTTGTCTGTGTGCTGCTGAGACCGAACCAGCTTACCTGGGCTGTAGAATCTGTCAGTAGTTGATTGCTCTGCCTGCAAGTGACGCTCTTAGGTCCAGGGTGGGACCCTGTCCTCTGCTGCCATCTGGTGGCTATGATTGGCATGCAGCGTTGTTGACACGACTGTCATGGAGTTGCCCCCTGTGTGACAGGCGGGTTCTGGACACACAGACATGTGGTTGCAGCACTGCAGATTGCACTGTGCCTGTCCTTTACTACCCAAGACACTTGGGGTTAGAGGATGCTTCACTGTTCACTGCAACAGGACCCACCAAGTGCAGATGCCACCATCAGCATCACAGCCTACAGATATGTGGGGGACAGTGAGAGATGAACGTGCTGGCTCAGAGGGAAGCAGAGGTCAGTCCTCCATGCCCGTGATTTCAACCTCAGCTCTTTTTTCTTCTATTGACCCTAAAGCTTGAGGATCCTGAGTGGGGACTGTCTCTTCCTGGGTCCATAAGACCCCCTAAGGTGCCAACGTCCTAAGATACAAAAAGTTTAAACACATGATTAATACAATGAGCTAGACCATAAAGTTGGGGGCCTGAAGGTCAGCAGCACGCTCTGTTCTCATAGCCCACATCACTGTCTTCTTCATTTTCTCCTTATGGTTGGAAACATGGGTGACACCAGTTCTGAGCTGCAGGGTGAAAGTTCTTAGGGATAGACTTTGTAAGCTGGGCTTGAGTTATATTCCTGCCATCCGACTCCTCAGCCAGAGACAAAGAGCAAATTGTGTATTTAGGTACGAGATATGCTGCCAATTTAATGGCCTCACGAATCCCTACCACAACTCTCCTGGTAACAACATACCCTCCCTATTCTCCCTACTCCTGGCGCCTGCTCTGGGGTCCTTGAGGGCCACCATCTAGAGAACTCTGAGATAACAGAGGCTGCCAATCTCAAATGACTAAAGTGTAAAAATTCCGCTCTGAGACGTGGAGAAGGGACAGGTATAAGCAAGGTCACTGCCAGCCCTGGCCAGCTTATGAACTGAGATTTTACACACACTGTGTCAAACAGTCATCAGAGTGTGATAAGAGGAGGGACAGAGGAGGGTGTGACAAGAGGAGGGGCAGGTTTGATTTAACAAATGCCCCCTCTCCTTTTAATTCAAATGCCCCCCTCTTCTTTTAATTCAATGATCTGACAGTAGAAAAGGAATCAGTCACCTTTTCCAGTCTGTCTTTAAAACAATCATCTGAGTGAATTCAATAGCTCAATTTGTCTCAGAACACGTCGTGCTTCACAGGACTGCAGTTAATAAAGAGCAGGAAGAACGCTCCTAAATAACACTTTTTGCCTGCACTGCTCAAGTCTGATGTGATATTGGAGGGGGCTAGGAAGTCTTGTGGCTGTTCCTTAAACAACGTATTTCTTATATTTCCCCCAAAGTCATTGGATATTTTTTGACATCTTAGAAATTAAAGTTGGAAAAGACTTAAGATCTATTAAAAACTAATAGCTAGGCCAGGTGCAGTGGTTCACGCCTATAATCGCAGCATTCTGGGAAGCAGAGGCAGGAGGTTCCCTTGAGCTCAGGAGTTCAAGACCAGCCTGACCAAAAGCAAGATTCTATCTCTACTAAAAATAGAAAAAACTAGCTGGGTGTAGTGGTGGGTGCCTGTAGTTCCTGCTACTTGGGAGGCTGATGCAAGAGGATTGCTTGAGCCCAGGAGTTTAAGGTTGTTGTGAGTTAGGCTGAGGCCATGACACTCTACCCAGGGGGCAAGGAAAGACTCTATCTAAAATAAAGAAGAAGGAAGAAAGGAAAGAAGGAAGGGAGGGAGGGAGGGAGGGAAGGAAGGGAGGGAGGGAGGGAGGGAGGAAAGAAAGAAGCATGACCTGAATATATTTGCGATTAACATGCTGCAAAGAATTTCATGCTCATGTGTGGCACCTGTGGCTCAAGGAGGAGGGTACTGGCCCCATATACCGGAGGTGGTGGGTTCAAACATGGTCCCAGACCTGGCTCAAAACTGCAAAAAAAAAAAGAATTTCATGCTCACACTTCTCTTAGCTGTGTTGTTCAAAGCATAGAGACCTCAATCATAATTTATGCATCTCTAGGAATTTCTCAGATCCTTCTCCAGGCAGTGGGACTGTTGGGTTAGGGTTAGAATAACTGACCCATTACCCAAAGTGGCTCAAAGTTCAAACATCCTCTGAGTCATTGACTGTAAGAGGAAGATGGATTCACAGTCGTGTGGGTCAATTCTGTAAGCTGATATATATCAATTTGATTAATTTGACAAATATTTGCTGAGAGCCTAACGGACCCCAAACAGGGTAAGTGTCCCAGCTAATCCTGTGAGGCTTGTATACCGAAAGCCATGAGCTTTGGGACTGTGTGGACCCGGATTCTCTACTGTCCTGTGTGGGAGTCAGGTTCATAGCGTAGCTTAGGTCAAGCATTTCTAGGGGGCTTCTTGACCAGAGTCCAAGTTTCTCAACCCCCTAGAGGCTACAATAGCCTGGTGGTCTGCACAGGATGGTTGGCGCCCGGCAGGCTCAGTGCCGGAATTCTGGGGGCCCGGTTGATCAGAGTCCAGGATCTTGCACCCCACTTCAGGTGCTACAGATGGCCTGATTTATATCTGGTGGCTGAGAATAAAATGCCTAGCAACCAAAGATTACCACTGCCCGAGTCCTGCTCAGGCATAGAGAGAAATCCCTGAAGGCCAATCAGGCAAGTCTATCCCCAGTCTGTAAAGTGTGAGCTGTCATCACGAGGGGCCTGCATGACTTTTCCTGCCTTTGTTTCCCTTCTTCTGACTGTTAATGATTACTTGGAGCACTATGGTTCGAATAACTTGGATTAAGTTTATGCATTAACATGATTTATGATTTTTGATTGAATAAAGAGGCCTATGGGAGAATGGGCCGAGGCTGCCCTAGAGATGCTGTGAGTTACAGTGCCCGCCTCTCACGGGTTCCCATTGGTGATTTCACCTGAGATAACTGAGTCTGAGGTTTTTCTCCAATCAGCTGCCCTCAGTGCAGACCCTGGCAAAGGTGGCGGGGACCCAGCCCCCACAGTCCTGATACTTACAGGCCTTGGACAACGAACTTCTCTACCCTTTCACAGCCCTTAGTTTATGATTGAGAATGAAACTAGTCACCTCAGAGGAATGCGATGAGCATTGTGCCCGGGAACAAGGGTACAGCACCTTTATGAGTCATGGACGTGATGAGTGTGTTACAGTAGATGTCTGGGGCCGGTGCATTTGGGCAAACCTCCCCCGACTCCACCACCCCGCAGCCTTCTGTCTCCTCAAACGCTCATCAAATGTGTCTCCTCAGTTTCCCCCCCCCACACTGAGGTCCTGGGAGACGGGACCCTGACCAGAGTCTTGCTCCATGCTTGGGACACGGTAAAGGATGAGGAACTATTTGTTAATTGTGTGAAACACACACAGAGGCCGAGTTAGTCGGGTTCTACCCAGGCTGCACATCAGACTTCCTGGGAATTGCTGGGATTCCCCAGAGATTCTGATTTCTATAGGGCTGTGCTTCTCTGCATTGGCTTCACATTAGAATCGGTGGGATGGTGGGGGTGGGGTAAGGACTTAAAATCCCACATGCTGGCTCGGCGCCTATAGCTCAACCGGCTAAGGCGCCAGCCACGTACACCTAAGGTGGTGGGTTCGAATCCCCAGCCCGGACCCGCCAAACAACAATGATGGCTGCAACCAAAAAATAGCCGGGCGTTGTGGCGGGCACCTG
>CAUYTI010062856.1:0-13187 GCA_963575145.1 Galago senegalensis
ACAACAGACCCCTCAGAAATTCAAGAAATCTTCCATGAATACTACAAGAAATTTATTCTCTGAAATATGAAAACCTGAAGGAAATCAACCAATACTTGGAAGCATGCCACCTTCCAAGACTTAACCAGAACCAAGTGGAAATGTTGAACAGGCTCATATCAAGCTCTGAAATAGCATCAACTATACAAAATCTCCCTAAAAAGAAAAGCCGTGGACAGATGGCTTCACATCAGAATTCTACCAAGCTTTTAAATAAGAGCTAATACCTATATCATTTAACCTTTTTCAAAATATAGAAAAAGACGGAATATTACCCACATTCTATGAAGCAAACATCACCTTGATCCCCAAACCAGGAAAAGACCCATTAAGAAAGAAAATTATAGACCAATATCTCTAATGAACATTGATGTGAAAATATTCAAGATCCTAACAAACAGAATCCAGTAACACGTCAAACAAATTATACACCACAACCAAGTGAGATTTATCCCAGGATCTCAAGGCTGGTTCAACATACGTAAATCTGTGAACATAATTCATCACATAAACAAATTAAAAAACAAAGACCATATGATTCTCTCAATTGATGCAGAAAAAGCTTTTGATAATATCCAGCATCCCTTCATGATCAGAACACTTTAGAGAATTGGCATAGAAGAGACTTTTCTCAAATTGATAAAGGCCATCTACAGCAAACCCACAGCTCATATTGTATTGAATGGAATAAAATTGAAATCATTTTCACTCAAATCAGGAGCCAGACAAGGTTTCCCATTGTCTCCATTGCTCTTTAATATTGTAATGGAATTTTTAGCCATTGCAATTAGGGAAAAGGCAGTCAAGGGTATTCATATAGGATCTGAAGAGATCAAACTTTCACTCTTCACATATGACATGATTGTATACCTGGAAAACACCAGGGAATCTATACAAAATTTTTAGAAGTAATCAAGGAATACAGCAGTGTCTCAGGTTACAAAATCAACAACCATAAGTCGGTAGCCTATATATATACCAACAATAGTCAAGCTGAAAAAATAGTCAAGAACTCAATTCCATTCACAGTAGTGCCAAAGAAGATGAAGTATTTGGGAGTTTACCTAACAAAGAACGTGAAAGATCTCTATAAAGAGAACTATGAAACTCTGAGAAAAGAAATAGCTGAAAGTGTTCAGAAATGGAAAAACATACCATGCTCATGGCTGGGAAAAAGTAACATTGTCAAAATGTCTATACTACCTAAAGCAATATATAATTTTAATGCAATCCCTATTTAAGTTCCATTGTCATACTTTAAAGACCTTGAAAAAATAATACTTCATTTTATATGGAATCAGGAAAAAACCTCAAATAGCCAAGACATTACTCAGAAACAAAAACAAAGTGGAGGAATCACGCTACCAAACATCAGACTATACTGTAAATCCATAGTGATCAAAACAGCATGTTACTGGCACAAAAACATAGAGGTAGATGTATGGACCAGAATAGAGAACCAAGAGATGAACCTAACTGCTTACCAGTGTATGATTTTTGACAAGCCAATTAAAAACATTGAGTGGGGAAAAGATTCCCTATTTAACAAATGGTGCTGATCGAACTGGCTGGCGACCTGCAGAAGACTGAAACTGGACCCACACCTGTCAGACTGAAATTTGACCCACTAAATAAGATAGACTCTCACTGGATTAAATATTTAAATTTAAGACATGAAACTAGCTTGATGAAAGTATTTCAGAATGTGTGTGAAAACACTACACTGTACCCCATGTTTGTATTGATGTATGCAGCTATCATTTAATTAAAAAAATTACAAAAAAAAAAGACATGAAACTATAAAAACACTAGAAGAAAGTGTAGGGAAAACTTTTCTTTTTTTGAGACAGATCCTCAAGCTGTCCCCCTGGGTAAGGTACTGTGGCATCACAGCTCATAGAAACCTCCAACTCCTGGGCTCAAGCAAGTCTCCTGCCTCAGTCTCCCAAGTATCTGGGACCACAGATGCCTGCCACAATGTCTGGCTATTTTTTGGTTGCAGCCATCATTGTTGTTTGGCAGGCCTCAGCTGGATTCGAACCTGCCACCTTAGGTGTAAGTGCCTGGTGCCTTAGCCACTTGAGCCACAGGCGCCATGCTGGAAAACTCTTGAACAAATTGGGCTGGGCAAATATTTTATGAAAAGGACTTCCCGGGCAACTGAAGCAACATCAAAAATACACTACTGGGACCTCCTCAGATTAAAAAAGTTTCTGCACAGCCAAGGACACAGTAAGAAAAGCAAGTAGACAATCCTCAGAATGGGAAAAGATATTTGTTGGTTATGTATCTGACAAAGGTTTAATAACCAGAATCCACAGACAACTCATACATATTAGCAAGAAGAGAACAAGTGATCCCATCTCAGGGTGGGCAAGGGATTGAAGAGAAATTTCTCTGAAGAAGACAGACGCATGGCCTACAGATATATGAAAAAATGTTCATCATCCTTAATCATCAGAGAAATGTAAATTAAAACTACTTTGAAATATCATCTAACCCCAGTAAGATTAGCTCATATCACAAAATCACAAAATCACAGATGCTAGCAGGAATGTGGAGAAAAGGGTACACTGATGGTGGGATTGCAAACTAATACATTCCTTTTGGAAAGTTATCTGGAGAATACTTAGAGAACCAAAAATAGATCTGCCATTTGATCCTATAATTCCTCTGCTATGTATATATCAAGAAGACCAAAAATCATGCTACAATACAGATATCTGTACCAGAATGTTCATTGCAGCCCAATTCACAATTGCTAGGTCAAGGAAGAAGCCCAAGTGCCCATCGACCCATGAATGGATCAATAAATTGTGGTATATGAACACCATGGAATACTATGCAGCCATAAAGAAAGATGGAGACTTTGCCTCCTTCATGTTTACATGGATGGAGCTGGAAAATATTCTTCTCAGCACAGTATCTCAAGAATGGAAGAAAAAGTATCCAATGTACTCAACCCTATTATGAAACTAATTTTTACCTATCATAGGAAAGCTATAATCCAATTGTCATCCAAGAATATGGAGAAAGGGGAGAAGGAGAGGAGGGGAGGGGAAAGGATAGGTGAAGGGAGTTTGATTGTGGGGATCACGCCTATGATTCATCATATAAGGGTACATGTGAATCTTTCTCAATGTCGAATATAAATGTCTTAACACAACAACTATGAGAATGACATGAAGGCTATTTTGGCCAATTGGATGAAAGTATTTCAAATTGTATATGGAAACAACACACTGTACTGCATGATAGTATTAATGTACACAACTATGATTTAATAAAAAAAAGAAATAACAGAAGATATTAACAAATGGAAGAACATAACATGCTTATGGCCGGGAACAATCAACAATCTGAATATGTCCATACTACCCAAAGCCATCTACAGATTCAATGCAATCCCCATTAAAGTATCATTATCATATTTTCAAGATTTGTAAAAAATATTTTTTTCATTTTGTATGGAACCAGAGAAACACCCATACAGCCAAGGCAATTCTTAGTAATCAAAACGAAGCCAGGGTATTACCCTACCAGACTTTCAGCCATACTACAAGTCTATAGTGATCAAAACAGCATGATATTGGCATAAAAATAGAGACACTGACATTAGGAACTGAATAAAAAACCATGAAATGAAACTAACTTCTTACAGCCACCTGATCTTTGCTAAACCAGAACACACTGGAGAAAAGAATTCCCATTCAGTAAATGTTGCTGGGAGAACTTGATAACTACACATAAAAGACTGAAAATGGCCCCATACATCTCACCAAGATGGATAAGATATTTAAATCTAAGGCATGAAATAATTAAAAGAAACCTCAAAGAAAGTGTGGGAAAACACTTGAAGATACTGGCCTGGAGAAATATTTTATGAAGATGTCCATGATCATTGCAACAACAAAAATAAACAAATGAGACTAAATTAAACTGAAAAGCTTCTGTACAGCTAAGGAAACAATAACCAAAGCAAATAGAAAAACTTCACAATGGGAAAAGATATTTGCATATTATGAATCAGACAAAAGCTTGATAACTAGGATCTATAGAGAACTCAAATTAATCAACAAAAAAATACCTAACAATCCCATATATCACTGAGCAAGAGAGATAAATAGAATCTTCTCTAGGGAAGACAAATGAATGGCTAATAGACATGAAAAAATGTTCATCATCCCAAATCATCAGAGAAATGGAAATCAAAACTACCCCAAGATATAAGCTAACTCCCTGTGAGAATGGCTTATATCACAAGTCTCAAAGCTGCAGATCCTGGCATGGATGTGGAGAGAAGGGAACACTTTTACTCTGCTGGTGGGATTGCAAACTAATACAACCTTTTTGGAAGGACGTATGAAGAATCTTCGAAGAACTCAAATTAGGCCTCCCATTTCATCCTGCTATCCCATCACTGGGCATCTACCCAGAAGAAAAGAATCCCTTTATCATAAGGACATTTGCACTAGACTGCTTATCGCAGCTCAATTTACAATCACCAAAATGTGGAAATGACCTAAATGCCCACCAACCCAGGAATGGATTAACAAGATGTGGTATATGTATGCCATAGAATACTATTCAGACATTTAAAAAAAGATAGAGACTTTACACCTCTTGTATTAACCTGGATAGAGGTGGAACACATTCTTCTTAATAAGGTATCCCAAGAATGGAGAAGTAAGAATCCAATGTACTCTATCCTAATATGAAGGCAGTGCATAAGCTAATAGAAGGGGGTTAGGGGATTGAGCAAGTAGGGAGAGGGGATGAGAGAGGCGGTTGGGGGGTCACGGTGTATGGCACACCTCTTGGGAACAGGATGCAATTATAAGAGGCATTTTAACTATCAAGTGTAATCTAATTCTTTGTACCTTCAATGAATCCCAAACAATAAAAATAATAATAATAAAAGAATAAAAAAGAAAATAGTTAATGCAATTCTGAACAAGAGGGGGGATTAATAATAAACATGACTGGAGAGAGGCTTCAAGGCAGTTGACTAAAGGCATCTGGTGCTTGCCTGCTCCACAAAGAAGAACCAAAATAGAGAATAGATAATCCCACTTCAAATAGATCACCTAAAAGATAATGCTGGAATTCAACAGAGAGGTGACAGCAAAGACCTAAGACAAGGAAGAAGAGGGAAGCAAAACAGCCTGTCTTGCTGGGATCAGATGCCAGCCTAGAAAGGTTCCCCACTGTGGAAAAAGGGTAAGAGAAGATTCCCAGTGTAGACTTCTGTAATCCTAGCCAGAGGAGAGCCCCTTGACCTACATACACCCTGAAAATAACATAGGGAGGTTCCTGAAGACCACCTGATGTCATTGCTCCAGAGAGAGCGCTCATACTGGATCCCACACACACCTCAGGTCTCAAGTAGCTACAGAAAGGCACCATACTGAGAGTGTAGCTCTCACAAGACTGTATTTTTTTCCGGGGGCCAAATGGCTCCTGCATCTCTGTATCCCTAGAGTTCATTGACATCTTCTACCTATAGTTGATGCAGCAGCTGTCCAGGGCTCAAGCACAAACCATTGGCAGGTACCTCACTTCCCCAAGTAGTAGGGCTGCTATGTATTTAAAAGTGTCATGAGAACAGGATACCCTACTTGCAGACACTACCTGAGGCTGAAGCATGTGCTTCTCAGCCACCTGTTTACAGCTGCCACCACTGATAGAAATCCCATGCTCCTTAGCATCAAGTGACAGGGCCACCACCAATACACCCACTCAAGCATTCCACTAGGAGTCTGAGAATCACTCAGCTCCTGCCTACCACAGCCATCACCAACAAACACCTAGGGGCATGAGGACAGGCCTACCCAGCCCAGCTCCACAGCTTCCTCTGTTCCTGAGCATTCTATCCAGGTGCCTGGGGATCACCCTGTCCACACACCAAAATTGGCACATGGTCACTCCTCTCAGGGGCCTGAGGACAGCCCCACTCAACTTGCCACAACCACCACAGCTGATAACCACTTGCATATGTCACCTGTGGAACTGACAATTGCACAGCCCACTGCAGCCACCAGCAACACCACCATGGGACCTTTAGAAGCCTGGGATTTTCCTGATACTGCTACTATCATTGCCCATGCAAAATTCACTGTTCAGGGGCCTGAGGAACCACCCACCCTCCCAGCCCACCACTGCCACTGCCTGTACCCAATGCCACCCAGAGGCTTAACAATTGGTGGACCTGCTAACACCAGTGCCAGTGTACACCATCCTGGGGCCCAAGAATAGGCATTCTTGGCCAGAGGAACCAACAGTTCTCCAGCAATAGGTTCTAAGGAAAAATAAACTTATGAAGCACAGGAAAAAGTATTTTAACGTTTAATACATGGATCATTATGAAAGTTTTAAGATACACAAAAATCCAGAAATGTAAAATCAGTGTGGATGGAAACAGATGAAGTCCCACAAGCAACACCAGTAAGCCAAGCAAGTTGAAACTTGCATAGGTGAATCAGAAAGAACGCTGTTGACTGTGTTCTTGGAAGTGAAATAATGTACCATGACACAGTCTCTCACAAAACTTTCAGAGTGACCTACATATTAAAGAAGCTCAGTGAAATCCAAGAGAACCTGAAAGGTACATTAAAAATGCTCAGTATCATTAATTATCAGGGAAATTCAAATCAAACCCACAATGAGATCATTTTACCCCAGTTAAAATGTCTATTATAGAAAAAAAAATAAAACAAAAAAAAATAAGATGCTGGAGAGGATTTGGAAAAAAGGGAGCTCTTATATTGTTGGTGAGAATGTAAACTAGTACATCCCCTATGGAGATTTCTAAAAAATCTAAAAATAGAGGAGACAGAGCATGGTGGCAGATGGGAAAGCCATTTAGCTCAGCTCTCCCGGAACAGCTGGTGAGAGTGAGTGGGCTAGATCATTCCTGGTGTGGAATATTGGTGTGGAGTGGCAGTTTGGGGTGTGCAGCAAGGTGGTGGATTACTGGACTTGGAGTGTAATCCAGACCTGTGGAGACTGCCAGGAAAATTTCTGCGACCTGGATGCAGTGGCAGAGGCAACCAGCCCCCCCCCCACCTCCACAGAGCATTACAATTCCCAGTTTGTAAGGAAAGTAGGTGTTGCATGGAAAGATTGGTGAACTGTGGACAAAATTTAGCAGCCAGAGTGGTGTGCTGTCTGCAGCAGCACTACTACAGTTAGGCGGAGGGAGAGACACAAAGACAGGAAAGATCCTGGAAGGAAGTGGCCATTGTTTTAAAATTTGAGAGATGGCGGTGGCCACAGGCACCTTTCCATAGGGCCAGGTGCAGTGATTTGAGTCTTACCTGCAGGCAGTCATCCTACACTTGAAACATGCCCAGGATATCCCACACTTCACTGGAACTGTTGCAGGAAGAATTTGTGAAACCTGCCTGTGAAGATTTTTTGAGATGGGTGGAATCAACAGTTCAGCAGGGCCTAAGCACCAAGTGGGTAACCCCGCAACCACCAAGAACAATCTAAGCTGGAATTAGGTATAAGCCTGAGAACGACTCACAGCACACCTGGTGTCCAGAAGTTATATTTCAACATAAATGTATTCCTACTAAAGTTGATCCCAATGGCATACATATAGCCATATGTTTTTATATGTATATATAAATAATTTTTTTGTTGTCAGCATCTTTTTTTCCTTGCTAATTCCTTTTGCTTTTTTATATTTTTTCCTTTTATATTTCTTGTAGGAGTTATTACTATTTTTTAAAATTATTATTATTTTTCTCTTCTTCCCTTCTTTTGGTTGCTGAGAGTGCATACATCAGGCTATTTGTTTTGGGTTTTTTTTTGTTTGTTTGTTTGTTTTTGATTGTTTATGCATATATTTGTGTGTCTGGTTGCTTTTGGGCTTGTTTTCTTTCACTGTGTCTTGTGTTTTGCTAAATCCTTATGTTGGCTATTCTCCCTAACTCCAATTTTTACATTCAACAAGAGCAAGGGGGAATGGGAGATGATGGCTGCCTGTAGCCAGTTTTCAACAGGAGCTCCCATCCAGAGGGGGAAATAACGGCCATAAAGAACCCAATAAAGCTGAAGGGTGGAAGCCGAGCTAAGAGAAGAGATTGATAATTGCACATCTCTGCTGAGGCAAGCTGCAACTCCAAGGACACAAATTTCAGGTATAGAATGCACCCCAAAGATTACACATGCCCGTCCTTTCCCCCAAGAGAGTTCCTTGCTTGCTGTGGGATCTCTACTAATGAGCGGTGAACTGAAGTTCTCTTCTCTCTCCCCACTGGAGCCAGTTGCTGGAAGCTGGGACTCCTTCTCCAGAGAGTCCCTGCTGTGAGCCTGTTCATTCTTTTGCCTGGTAGGAAGGTTGAACAAATATTTTCCCTGCCACTTTGAGCTTCCAGTTCACCCTTTCCCCCCTTGCTGGAAGTCTAGAAGCCCAACCCCTGCAGAGACCAGAATGTCTTCAGCTCTTTGTTACGACTGGGCACTGCATGGACTGTGGCAGCACAGCTTCACTGTATCTGTAAGAGTGCAGAAAGGAAAGGAGGGAAGGTGTCTTACCTGGCTCTGAGAAAGGGCAACTCAGCAGCAGGTGGAGGCTTCAGTTTCCATGCAACGGGTGGAGACTTGGGAACCGCTGAGGCACAGGAACCCAAGTGGAGACACCTCCCACCCAGCATCAGCAGTAATAGAGTGATCACACTGGGGTAAATTTGGGAGAGACACCTCCACAATTCTGTGGACTGCCAGATGGAGCTAGAATTTGCATTGCAGGGATATAAGAAGAGCACAGCAACTGAGGTAGAGGCACAGTCTCTGAGGGCAAAAACATTTACTGTTTTGTTAATCTGTGGTTTGGAATGAGCTCAGGTGGAACACTCCCCAGTTTCCATTGACCACTGAGGTAGTCAGACTTTAGTTCTCCCAGCTGGCAGATGGCAGAGTGTGGTCACCTGGCCAATGAGGCATTGATTTCCCTCTGACTCTGGCAGACCCAAATCCCTAGCACATTTTCTCATTGGAGAGAACCAGGCTGCAGCCCCAAGGAGTTACCACTGCCTGGGTGTGATGGAGGTGCAAGGTGGGAAGGGAGGCATCAGCCCCCCCCCCGGACTATTTTGCTGGGCAGGCCTTTCTAACTCCACAGAGCACTGGAGTGAGTTACGCTTGAGCTGCCAGTGGACCCCCACGGTCTAGTTGCCAGCCACCTTTTGAACTCTTCCACTTGATCTGTGTTTGTGTTGACCAGAACAATTGGTTTGGAACTCTTGACCTGGGCTGATCATGCAGGGACCAACCAGATTTGTACCCTGGTTGTATTGTTGTGACAGTATGGGATTCCCCTCTTCTAGTTGTTGCCTGTGGGGGGTGGGGTATCTTAGTTGCTTATATATCTCCACAGCTAAAATTTCAGCCCAAAGCCACTGATTCACTAGGATTGGACAGAGACTAGCTGAATTCAGGACAGAGACATCTAGCCACATTAGACCAAGAAGGTTCCCAGAGTTTCAAGCTGTAGTACTAAATGGGACCTTTGTAAATCTCTAGGGCAAATGCCACAATCACCAGTTCCAGTTCTTTGGTAAAGGGCTGGTTAATTAAAACTCCAGGAGCACTCAGTTCATTTCACCTTACCAGCTTCACTAGCCAAACTGAAAAATAATCATGGGGCAGAATCAGTGATGAAGCTCTGGCAACATGAATAATCAGAGAAGATCAACTCCCTCAAGGAATGACAAAGGTGAAACAATGGAAGATCCCATTCATAAACTAATGGATGGGATGTCAGAAATCAAACTTGGAATTTGGATTGCAAATAAGATTAACAGAATGAATAAAATGTTGGAATTAGAAATTCAAGAAGTAATTCAAAAGTTGTCTTAAGAATAAAGTGAATTCAAAGACAAAATCACCAAAGATTTTGACACATTGAGGCAAGAAGTTGCATCCCTCAAAGAACTGAGAAATACAGTAGAATCCCTCAGTAGCAGAATGGAGCAGGCAGAAGAAAGGCTCCCTAACATTGAAGATAAAGCTTTTGAATGCTCCCAAATGCTCAAAGAGGGAGAGAAGTGGAGAGCAAAAACAGATCATTCCCTGAGAAAATTGTGGTAACACTCCAAAACAACAAACATTCACCTTATAAAAATCCCTGAAGGAGACGAGGATGTTCCAAAAGGCACAGAGACTGTACTTCAAGAGATAATTGAGGATAACTTGCCAAGTATGGTAAGAGAACCTGAAATTCAGACAGAAAACAGTTTCAGAACTCCAGCATGACTCAATCCAAATAAAGAATCTCCTAGACACATTGAAATTAACTTTGCCAAAGTTAATATGAAGGAAAAAATCCTGCAAGCAGCCAGACATAATAAAATCATAACCTACAAGGGTAAGAATATTAGAATGACTGCAGATCTCTCTCGAGAAATTTTTGAAGCCACAAGAGGATGGTCATCAACCTTTAATCTCCTAAAACAAAACAATTTTCAGCCCAGAATCCTGTATCCAGCTAAATTGAGTTTCATTTATGATGGAGAAGTTAAAAACTGTAATGACATACACACGTTGAAGAAATTTGCCATACTAAACCAGCTCTTCAGGATATTCTCAGACCCATTCTCCATAATGACCAGCACAATGTTCTACCACCAAAATTAACTCACTCTGAAATTCTTCATCAAAACCCAATTTCCACAGTGGGGAAAGGATTAAAAATGTCCACTGGACTTTTGAAAAACTCAACACCCAAAATACTACCAGGCCTATCACTACTCTCAATTAATGTGAATCGCTTAAGCTGTCTTCTTAAGAGGCACAGGTTGGCAGACTGGATACAAAAATTCAGGCCAGGGGATCGTCTGTTAGCACTATTTTCAAAACTCTACCTCCAGAACCAGTGGCTGGGGAGAAAGAACCAGTCAGGAAGGCGTGTCCTGGAGGTTATGCAGCTGCTGAAGGATGGAGCAGAGACCTGAGCTGCCAAGTGACTTCAGCCTTCACATGCAGTCTTTGGTTTTCTATTTATTTATTAGAAAATTTTGGGGAGGGGGTGGAACCAAGATGGCAGATGGCAGACAGCTTTTACAGAAGTACCTGTCCAGAAGGAGGCTTAAAGGACAGAAGTTTAGCAAGGGAGCTGATGGTTTGGAGCGGAGCCAAGAGAGAAGATTGAAGAGTGCACTTTAACCTTCTTCCTGAGGCAAGCTGCAACCACAAAAATACAATCAAAAGGTACAAAATCCACCACCAAACAGACGGGAGTCCCCACCCCCACAAGAAGGGCTCACAGTTTACTCCATACAAACAAGTGAGCAGAGTTCAAACATCCTCCCACTCTTTCCCATGGGAGAGACCCCCTAAAAACTGGACCTCCTACCCCTGCCAGCATGCCACAGCACCCTTCTGCCAGGCATAAAACTGTATAACTATATAAAACTGTATATATTCCCGACCTGCAACATTGAACTCCAAGGATTCCTTCCTCCCCCACCCCAAGGTCTGGAAATTTGTTACCTACAGAATCCAGATTCTTGAGCATCTCCTTGAGAGAAGTGGAGGGGGAAAGGTCTGGTACTGGTCTGTGCTGACTGTGGCACAGGAGTGAGGAGAAGAAAGTTAGCTCGGAGGAAGCCATACAGGAATAGTGGCAACCCAAGCTGAGAACTGACACCATTGCAGATAGGCAAGCCCCATCTCTCTGGGCAACCAGAGGTTCCAAACAGCAGCCACTGACAGAATGAACTTGGTAATTTTCATAAGAGACCATTAGCACCAGCCCTCAGGGGAATAGACGTGAGACAAAGGAAGTGGGCAGACAGAGGCTGGAATTAACACCTGAGTGTAAATTCTAATTGCTTGCTGCCCAAAGCTGAGTTTCTTATCATCTCTAGCAGCCTCTGACTTGCAGAGGAATATGACCAGGATAGAAGGTGTGGGCTAGAAAGAGAGAATTTCCACAGCCTAAATTCTTCCCCTGCCAGAATGAACTCAGATTTCTCAGAGAACAACTCGCCCTCAGGAGGCTATAGCTGAGACAAAGGCAGTGGGTGGGCAGAGGCTGGGATTGATACCTTAGTGTAAACTCTAATTGCTTGCTGCCCAGGGTTGAGCTCCTTGTCAGCTCTAGCAGCCTCTGATTCACAGAGGAATTTAGCCAGGACAGAAGGCAAGAGGCTGGATCTGAGAGAACTTTCACAGCCTAATTAGAACACACAAAGGACCCACCAGACTAAGATTTCCGGTGATTCTAGTACTCACAAACCCTGGGAGCAGTTGCCTACTAGAGTGAATAGGGTCACAGACCTGGGGGATTATGAGTGACTGGGTGGAAGGTGGGGAAGGAGGTATTAACCTTCCCAGACAAATTCATTTGCTAGGTAGGTTCCTTTGCCCTCACAGAGCACTGGAGCAAGTTATATCTGAGCTGCGAGCAGACCCCTCTTATCTAGCTGCCAGAGACATTTGAACTCTTCCAACTGAAACTGGTGCTGAGTGGGACAACTGATTTGGACTCCTTCAAATGGACAGAACACCCAGGGACTATTCAAAGGGGCACCCTGGGTGTATGGTTGAGGGGAATTTTGATTTTCCTTGCCCAAATTGTTGTTTGTGGAGGGCGGGGTGACTTAATTAATGGTATTTCTACACAGCAGAGACTTCAACCAAGAGAAACTGAATCACTAGGGTAGGACACAGAGCAGCTGAAAATAAGACAGAGCCACTTAGCCCCACCACACCAAGCAGGTCCCCAGTCTCTCAGGTTATAACACCGTATGGGTCCTTGACAAAACTCAAGGGCAAAAGCCAAACGGGGTAAAATAATCATGGGGCAGAATCAGCAGAAAAGCTCTGATAATATGAAAAACCAGAGTAGATCAACCCCCCAAGAAAGGATGTGGCTGGTAATATGAATAACCACAGTAGGTCAACCCCCCAAAGAAAGGATGAGGCAGATGAAACTGAAGATCCCTTTTATAAAGAGATGGCTGAGATGTCAGAAATTGAATTCATAAATTGGATACCAAATAAGATTAATAGAATAGAGGCAAAGATAGAATTAGAAATTCAAGGAGCATTCCAAAAGTTCACTCAAGAATTCAACGAATTCAAAGACAAAAAGACCAAAGATTTTGAAAGATTCAGGCAAGAGATTGCAGCCCTCA
>CAUYTI010062859.1:0-110339 GCA_963575145.1 Galago senegalensis
ATCCAGCCCCAGCCAGACTGCAACAAAAAAGTAGCCAGGCATTGTGGTGGGTGACTATAGTCCCAGCTACTCAGGAGGCTGAGGCAAAGAATCACCTAAGCCCAGGAGCTGTGCTGTGAGCTGTGACGCCACAGCACTCTACTGAGGGCAACAAAGTAAGACTCTGTCTTTCGGGAAAAAAAAAAAATTACTTATTTACCTATATACACGAACAATCTCTAGCTCATCATTAAGCACATTATTGCAATTAATATGTTCATCATATTAAACTATGAGCTCTTCGAGGGCAAGGGCTACCTTATTTGTCTATCTTCAGAACCATGTGCAGAGTAGAACACTTTGTGAATATCCATAAAACACTTCTGAAATAAACTAAAATGGGAATATACACAAATCCCTCATAATCGCTGATGGTTGCTGCTTGGACCAAAACTAACTGTGGGGTCAGAATATCTAGAAACTGTGACATGAAATTATCTACTACGACTGTGCACGATCCCACTCTTCCTTATCAGCGGTCACGGCTTTCCTTCACATACTTAGAAACACTACGACATTCCAGTAATTCTTTTCCAGCTCAAATAAAAAACTATTGGGTATCTCATTTGTGAAAGGCACTGAGAAGGATGAGAATGGAAGACAGTCTCATTCATTGTATCAGACCGGAGGTTTATTGAATGTTATAACTGGAGTAGATACGAAGTTCAATTAAAACATTAAATTATACATGGCCATAATGAAAGTCTTCAGGTGAAGTGGTTAAGAAAAAGAAGACTGTTTCAAGTAGAGAAAGCAGTGCCAGCAAAGCCAGGGAATGTGAAAGGCACCTGGTGTATTCAAGCACGACCATGTAGCTTAACATGGCTTCAGTAAAGGGGACAGAGATGGAGGGACAGGGGCTGACCGTATGCAAAGGACCTGAACGTCAAGCTACCAAATGTGGGCCTTGCCCTGAAAGCAATGAAGAGTTTTCAGAACTTTGTGATTTGATTAATCATTCTGGATTCACAGGGAGCAATGGCCTGGGAAGAGTAAGAGGACCAGTTAGGAAGCTATTCCGCTGTGAGGCAAGGGAAAAATCTATTTTGGTGGTGGGCGATCTCGTAATTTATCACCCAATAAAAGACACTACTGAGAGTAGAAAAAGGCACTCTTAATTATAACAACGTTTGTAAATAGAGACAATACTCATAAAATGAGACTGTCCTGGGCAAAGGGAGATACTTGGGCATCCTAATTTAGTGAAGTAGAGTCTCTAACCCAAGCCACATATTCTGGTGGTTTTTTTCAGTTAATAGAGTTCGATAAATGTATCTAGATAGTCCAACTAGCTTATTACAGATTGTTCAGGAAAATTTTCTGAGGTCAGAAATTAAATTTCTCATCAGATTTTTCAAAAATGCTTATTACACTAAAGGATGATAGTAATTGCCCCCATCTACCTAATACGTGTGCTATAGCTCAACATAAAAACCTATGTGTAAGCTCACCCGAGTGGTACCCAGAAACGATGGGTATGTAAGAATATTACACAGTATAAACCCTCAGGTACCACAGACACAAAGAGGGTTTTTGGTTTTTTTTAATTCTCCTTTTGCTGGGTTTGGAGGTAACTTTATGACTAGAACAGTAAACATCTCATCCACAGTACTAAATTCATACCCATGGTACAGCTTGCTTGTCTAACCAGGACTCAGTTTGGTATAATTAGATAAAGGTTGTGAATACATTGAAAATATAATCATTGCAAACCAATGTCAGATTATAGAGTTTGCTCTTATTTTCTTAAATGGCTTACTTTGCACTATATACCTTCCCATTACTTTTTATTCCCCTGTGTTAGTCAAATCTACTATCTTGCGTTTGAGGTTACGGTAAGTATATCTTCCATTAAAGATAAAAAACAAGATAAAGTATCCTTTTGTTTTATCACAAAAATAAAATAACATGTATTCAGTTCAACATTCGTTTCTTTGTTACAATGAAAAAGAGTAACTACAAGAGAATGGTCTCATCAGTCACTTCTCATTTCAGTATGACAAAGAGATTATCGTCATCAACACAGCAGTGGCGTGTTCCAATAACTCAAGAAATGGAATATTCGATTTACCAATAATCCCTGGAGAAGAATTGGAAGTCATCGATACCACGGAACAAAACCTCGTGATATGCCGGAACTCCAAAGGCAAATGTACGTTTACTGGTTTACTGCCCGTAAAATTCCGGTCAGTGCTGTAAACAAACCTTAAAGCACTGCCTCTGTAGCTTTCAAATTAATGGGCGGGACCTGTGGCTCAGAGGAGTAGGGTGCCGGCCCCATATGCCGGAGGTGGTGGGTTCAAACCCAGCCCCCGCCAAAAACAAAACAAAACAAATAAACAAACAAACAAATTAGTGACAGTTGTTTTTGTTTCACTAGATGGATATGTGCTCATTGAACATCTGCAGTTCAAGTAAGTAGTTTTATACTTTTAACCGTGAGTTGGAAATACTCAATGCACTGTTGTGTACATTAGTCTCAAGGGAAGAATACTGAATTTATGGAAGTTCAGGAAAAGCTTTAAAAATCAGATATGCAGTGCCTCATTCCATAAGGATTACGCTGAAAGAGCCACGTGACGGTGTCTCCTGAGTATGTCCTCAAAATTCTCCACAGAGCATTATAGATATTTTAAAGGAATGTCAAAATATGAAACAAGATGAGAAGTTCCCTAGGGGTCTCCTCCTTGCTGGTCCATTGCCCTGTATTTCACACTGTTTGTCTGTTTTTCTTTTTTCTCAGGCATCAAAGTTGGTCACCTTAGGAAGATCATATGGTGTGGGCTGCCCACGGGAGAACTCGTCCTAAACCCTAGTCCTGCCTCAGATCAGTTTACGTGTCAAAATTAGACGGCGGAGTCGGTGGTGACGTCCATTCAGAACTTAGAAGGGAGAAATGACAACAAATTCCCAACATTTAGAGGGTGGTTTTGCTCCTAAAACATTGTCTCTCAGCGTCTAACTCTCAGTGTCCATTTCAGCTGGAGAGACTGTGAGAGGGAGGGCGGCCGCACTGGAGCACCTGCTCGATGAGCCGTCTCCACAGGTAGACATCGGGTCTCACGGCACCCAGTCACTCGTGCAGACAGCAGTTTGCTTCTAATATTAGCACACGAGTGTCTGTAATTTCTAGAAGTGCATTTGAATTTGGTTAATTTAATTCTGAACAATAAACAGTGTAACCAAGATCTTTAAAAGTCCAGTCTTAAAATAATTATGGCTCAGCCCTAAAAAAAAAAAAAAAAGATAAAGTATCCCTTTGTTTTATCACAAAAATAAAATAACATGTATTCTGTTCAACATTCGTTTCTTTTGTAGTTTGCTGAAAAATAATTTATTTTTAAAGTCACCTACATCACTTATTTTGTGTTAAATATACAAATGTGCTGTATCATTTTCAAAAAAAAATCCCAGAATAAGGAAAATTATTATTTTGTCTGTGTCCAAATACCTACTCAAACGTATTCATATGTACTTTTGTAGGTACTTTTCATATAGATGAAAGTAAATAAAAATTTTGAAGCTGAGCTGTAACCTCGATTTTAGGCGTCATTTCTGCGTGACCTGTTGAAAGGTCCGTTTCCCACCGGCATGAGGAGGGGACGGAGCACTTTCTGGACTCAGCAGCAGCCCATCCACAGGTGCTCACCGCGGGACGCCAAAGCAACTCAGCAAGCTTCCCTGGTTCTAGTTACTTTCGGGGTTTGAAACTAACCATCTTTACAATGCGACTACGTTAACAACGTGTTTTCCTGGATTGTTATCTTGAAAAAGGATTTTTGCGAAGCAATTCATTTATCAAAGCAAAAAAATTAAAAACAGAAAAAAAAATAACATCTGTTTTTTAAAATGGTATGGACTGCATGTCAATGAGAGAAATAAATTCTATATTGACATTAAACTGTTACAAGTCCTTAACTGGCTTTTTTAGCATTGAAAACTGAAGACTGTCACTCAGTTCTTTAAGCCTGGCAATTCTAGCCTTCAAGAATGTGATGGCATGTGTTGCTGGGGCCTCATCCTTGATACTTTGAGACTATTTTTTAAGCTTCTAAATTCTTTTATCTTCTTTTTCATGTTCCAAATGGCACTGAGCAATAAAGGCCCAGCTTATTCTAAAAAGAGAAATCAAAAGCATTCACGAGAGTTCAGAGTTTAGAGAAGGAAACAGGGAAAGAGATTGCTGTATAATTAAACAAGGTATGAATGGAGCGGCTAGAGGGTTACGACAGGTTTTACAGAGAAAGTGACACTGTGGCTCAGTCTTTAAATATGTTTGTTAGGCAGGTGCAGAGATGGGCTATGAAGAATCCTAAGTCAACGGAATGTAGCAGGCCTGGTGGGAAGGGCAAGAGGCGTCTGGAACAGAGTGAAGTTGGGGCCACAAAGCAACACAGTTCCCTTGTACTTTCCCCTGAGGGGAAGGAGCCAGTTGAGGGTTAAGCAGGAAGGAAATGTAGATACTTAGGGGGAAAAACAATCAGCACTCTGGGGGCGGTGCCTGTGGCTCAGTGCGTAGGGGGCCGGCCCCATATACCAAGGGTGGTAAGTTCAAACCCAGCCCCAGCCAAACTGCAACAAAAAAAATAGCCAGGCATTCTGGCAGGTGCCTGTGGTCCCAGCTACTCAGGAGGCTGAGGCAAGAGAATCACCCAAGCCCAGGAGTTGGAGGTTTCTGTGAGCTGTGATGCCACCACACTCTACCGAGGACGATCAAGTGGGACTCTGTCTCTACAAAAAAAAAAAAAAAAAAAAATCACAGCAATATGGATAACAGAGGAGAGACTAATTGCTTTTATAAGGCAAAGGGGAATTAGGCCTTAATTTAAGATGGCAGCAACAGAAGTACAGCAGACCCTCTGTAAAGTGACTGCCCCAGGGGTCAACACAAGGAAGGGAGCTCAGCCCACTGTACTAATACCCCACCATGGGGCATGTCTGCTCTGTGAAAATTAGGTCAACCTACGGAGGTGTCCAGGCAGTGAGCTGGTCAACTAGGGAGGCTCTGCTGTATATGCACATAGCACAGACGTCCCATTAGAGATGACAGGGGATTAGGAAATGGTTCTGAGACTTCTTTTTTGGGAAATGAGATTAAGTCAGGTACTGAAGATGGGGAATATAATTCCGCTTGGACACTCTGAATGACCCTTACCCCACGGTGAGAGGCGATATGGGAAGTGCAGCCCTCTCCTGCTCTCTGGGACAAAGGCTGTTACACTAGACTTTGCAGAAGATGTGGGTAAGACAGACCTGTGGGCAAGGAGGTGAGTAAGACCATTTACGTTGATGTGGAACAGAAACTTTCCACGCAGTAATCCTGTCCAAAAGAAGGCTGAATCCTAAGCCATGTCACTCCGGCCATTTCCTCCAAGCCATTTTAAACGAGTGGCAGTCAGACTAAATCTAGACGGAGATAGGTTTGCCCCTGTATTTCCTACCTCTTCACGGGACTTCTTGTTCTAATTCAATGACTTGGCGCTCTGCTACTTAATTTCCTCTGTGGTAAAACAGAGCCAGTAACATCATCTTGTCTACTTCACAGGTTTGTTACCATGGTGTGATAAAATAATAAAGTGTTTAAAGTCCTTAATAAACGATACAGTATAAGTGGTGTTATTTTTGTACCTGGCCTTTTCTGAAGCTGGAAGATGCTGAAAACCAAAATACATTTTCGGCTGGGCACAGGAGCGCACCGCTGGAACCCTTCCACTTTGGGGGGCAGAGTGGGAGGACTGCTTGAAGCCAGGAGTTCTAAGATCAGCCTGAGCAACACGGCCAGACCTTTCTCTACAAAAAAAACAGAAAGATGAGGTGGGCATGATGGCACACACCTGTGGTCCCAGCTATTCCAGAGGCGGAGGCAGGACGGCTTGAGCCTGGGCCTCCGAGGTTGCCATGAGCTCTGAGGACAGCACTGCCCTCCAGTCCCAGCAACAGAGGGAGACACTGTTAACAGAACAAAAACAAACCAAGAAGCAAAAATTAAATGAATTTACATTAAAAATATTTTAAAAATTCAAATCTTAAGACTTGAAAGACTAGTTGCGAGATGACAAATTTATCTTACCCAGACACAGAAAAATGTTTCGTGTTAAAACCTATTAAATATATTTTAAAAGTACTAGGGGCATTGAACCCTGGTTGGATTACCCAGTGAACAAATACAGAGCTTAGTTGGGCCCCATGTTAAGTATGCAAACACTAACAAAAGCTGGTTAGCCAAAAAAAAAGTCTCTACATACTTCTCACTATATAAGCAAAAAGTGAAAAGTGTTCAGCCTATGGCCTGTAGGCCCTCAGTTGAACACATCTGGCCAAACTATTTGGTGTAATCTAATATAAACTAGTACCTAATTACTTTTATTTAAAAGCTATATTGTATTAATAGTAATTACTTTTTAATGTATTCTAGCCTTAGTTCATGTGGTTATATTCTGTTTCACTAAATTCAGCCACAGTTTCCTCCACTGAAGTGTTCAAACTAAATCTGGAAGGGTTTTTTAAGTAGAAACACTGTAACAAAGTCTTCAGTGATGTTCCCAGCAGACATGATCTGGGTCTTAGAAACATTAGCAGAAAGGATCAAAGGAAAGGCTGAGTTCCTATTTGTTTTTAATTTTATATAAAAAGATAGCAAAGATAACACCAGCCCGTCAGACAAAAGGCACCACACAGAGGCACTTGATCCAAGCAGAGGCTAACACTGGCCCACTCATAAATTCATTTATTTGTACGTCTGGCCCCCAGCAATCTTTTTTCCTTTTCTTTTGGGACAGAGTCTCACTATGTCACCCTAGATAGAGTGCCGTAGCATCACAGCTCACAGCAACCTCAAACTCTTGGGCTTAAGCGATTAATTCTCTTGACTCAGCCTCCCAAGTAGCTGGGACCACAGGCTCCCACCGCAACACCTGACTATTTTTTCTGTTGCAGTTTTCATTGTTGGTTAGCTGGCCCAGGCCCCTTGAACCTGCCAGCCTCAGGTTCATATGCACTGCATATGGCCAGTGCATAACCACTGTGCTGTGGGCGCCAAGCCAGGCCCCAGCAATCTTAATGTGTCCCAATAGAACCTTCTCCTCCCCTCCCAAGAATGTCTGTGATACCTGTAGTCTTCCATGATGGCTCTGCATCCTTTGTGATCAGGCCCTTTCCTGCAAATCTTCAGAACTTTCCTAAAGTATATTCTAGGGGGGACATACTAGAAATGAAGAGAAAAACATTACGACAGACAGTAAGAAGTGGCTGCGTCTGGATAACAGGGGATGTTTCTCAGCTTCTCCAAACTTCCTGTAAATTTCAAATTTCCCACCAGAAGCGTCTACTACTTGTGGAATTTAGGAAATAAAGGGAAAGCATTTCCACTGATACAAAGTCATGCTTCAAAGTTTAGAGAAAGAAAATGGAAATTTTCACTTATATATTCTGACTTTTAGGTTTGCATTTTTCTTTCTTTTTACTGAGGGCTACAGTACAATAACTTTTATCCAGGTGGGCCCAACTTATTCGCATAGGTCCTTAAAATTGGAAAGGAAGGTTGAGACTCAGCCGACCAGTCAGTCGCATGTGGCGGAAGAGAAGGGGGGATCAGAAGCAGGAGCTCCTGCTGGTGGCTGTGAAGCTGCAGGGAGCCATGGGTCAGGGGATGCTTCCAGAGGAAACTGTCCCTGGAATCATCTGGGAAGGAACCAGGGACCTCAGAGCTACGGCAGCATGGAATTAAGTTCTGCCAACAATTTTCCTGAGCCTGGCAGCATAATCTCCCTCTGAGCTCAGCCCCTTTGGTTTTCAGCCTGAGTGACTTAAAGCAGAGACACCACTAAGCCCACTGGATTGCTGATGCACCTAAGGGTGAGAGAACGAATTTCCGTGAAGTTTATAGTAATTTGTTACAGCAACAATAGAAAACTAATACCGTGACTGAAGTCAGAAGCTGTAATGTACAAGAAAGGGAGGCACAAATGAACAACAGATGGCGAGAAATGTCCAGCGAGTTCCAGGCAACGTTTCCCGGTACCGACTTTCTCTGTAACTACTGGTTGACGTGCAGAATTTCCGCTTAGTGACCGAACAGAAACAAGGAATGGTTTTCAACTTAACCAGAGACTTTAATGTGATTCTGTGGAAAACGCTTACAAGCAGTCAGACTGCTCTTCTCGTCTGTGGGTGCTGCCTTTGAGTTTCACACAGTGCACACGTGAATCGGGGGTGATCAGAGGACCTGTAATGATCAGAGGACCTGTAATCGGAAACGCCGTGGGATCCACTAAGACCTCAGTTCCCTACGACGGCTGGGAGGCAAACCCTCCCTCCAGCTCACCTAACACTCAGAAAAAACCCACAACAAACAAAACTGAAATTTAAACCTATGGTTATTTTTATACAAAAGTCCTGGAGGTCCTTTTTTGTTTTTGTTTTTTTACTGAAACCAACTATAAAAAGTGATCCCAATTTCAAGTTTAAAAAATTTTAAATAGACATCTAATAAAATGCTCCAATGGGTTAATATATCAATCTTAAGGGTTTTGTTTTCTTTTTCTTTTTCAAAGATGGGCTAAGATTGAATGAATATGGGATTTTTTTTATTTTTATTTTTTGCAGTTTTTTGGCTGGGGCCAGGTTTGAACCTGCCACCTCCGGTATACAGACCCAGCGCCCTACTCCTTGAGCCACAGGCGCTGCCCAATATGGGATATTTTTGAAAAAACTGAGTGATTCCTAGCTGATGGATCCTACGTTATCTTAGGACTGTCATGAACAAATCTCAACAGCTGTTTGCTTTCAGTTTTACTTGTTGCACAGAGAGTCCACACCGTATAATAGTTAAGCACACGTGATAAAGAACACAACCATTTCTCCTAAAACAACACCAAGACTCTAAGAGTTCACAGTTCTAACACAACTTTACATTAAACATTCAAACCATGGCTGTACAATCATAGATGTTTGTGACACGTCTTCAGAGAAAGGTGTATTTTGGTACATTAAGGCAGCTTCAGCCAACATTTTAAGAAGTTCTGAATACAGTCTGATATTTGAATATTATTTTCAAGAAATTTAAAATGTTGCTTAAAACAAGAACACCATAACTTATGAAACTGAGGTCTTAAACAGTTTAACTGCTGTGTTCTCAGCACATAAAACTTACATAAAAATCAAGGTACTCATCCTATCAGTATTATCAAAGATCATCAGCAATTAAAAAAATGAAGGGGTTTACATTAAATATGGGATATAAACCCTGTTTTTCAGCCAGGGCCTTCCAATAGTTTCTCACACCCATCTGTGAGGTAGGTTATTATCTACATTTTATAAACGAGAAAATTACATGAGGTCATACGACTTGCTGCTGCTGAGAGTCCCGGTTAAATTCTGTTCTTCACTCCCACCTCAGCTTTCCTTTACAGATTTTTAAAGGTTAAACATAAAGACAGCTACTCACTGCACTCACTTTAAAAGCACAAGAAGGCAGCCGAATGTTTACCAAGGTGACTTCAAAAGTGAAACAGGTCGAAATAAACAGAAAGATGCGTCTAGCAAACCACTTCTGACGAAGGTAGCGTGAGGCTGGCCAGAGGAACTTAGAAAGAGGCAGAGACAAACAAGGCAGAGCTCAGGAAAAGGGGACGGGATAAGAGAAAAGAAAATAGGGTTTAAACACATTTTGACTGTTACTGTTCCTGTAATTTGGGAGAAGGCACAATTTACCATGTGTTTTTTTTTGTTTTTGAACATTTTAGAACAGTGGATCTATTTCTTTTTTCCATTTTTGGGAAATGTTATCTGTCTGGGGAAAAGGGCAGATGGGGTACCAAAACTTACGGAAAGGGGGCTTTTACCTGTGCAAAACGCATGCTTCAATTAGCAGGGAAAAATGAGCCATGCATTCTCCTCCGCTACAATGTTTGTCTCTCCTTGAAATGTTAAATCAACACAAAGCAGCAAGCCTCAAATGAAAGGGAAAAAAAGCATACTGTATGAACCTTGTCAAATGCTACAGAGAGTCCACAAAGTCTTCCTGGGATGGTATTTTATAAATAAACACTTAACTTTTTATCCTGGAAAGAATGTTCTACTCTAAGTTCTCCTTAATGACACTTTAAATGTAATTAAAATTTACCTACCCTGCTTGTCCAGATAATCATGAGCTACCTCCTCCAAGTCTAAATTGCTTGAGATAAAAACTACAGTTACCAAAAGTCACATGTACAGTCCAGGCTACAAAACTGGCCTTGCTATATGAGGACAGTAGTAGACATGAAACCGCTCCCAGTATTAATACAGACCTACGATCTGATAATTCTTCTAGACTAAGGGGACCAGATTTTAACATTGGTAAAGCGGGACCCCACTGGACTGGGGGGGGGGCCGGGTGGGGCCTAACAATGCAAACTTTGATAAGCAGTTCTCAATAATCACTTCTCAACAATTATTTGTTATTATTACAGTTTAACATTATAAAATTAACAAAAATAATATGAAAGTCACATCCTGGGCAAATAGCCACACGGCAGCCGAAAACCGTGTGTTTACCTTACTGTTCTCCCACCCGTTCATGCATTCTTTCCAAAAATCGGAACTTTTTTAAAAGGCCGCGGGACAAATTGTTAAAAATCTGGACTGTCCCGCCAAATTCAGGACTTCTGGTCACCCTATTCTAGACTCAGCCTGACGCTTGTCACACTATGGCTGAAGAAGTTTAATTAAAGTTCAGTCCAGTGTAGACTGTGGGGACTGTTCCCTAGCTACTACTGTTCAGTGGCATCAAATGCGACATAATTAGATGTGGGGAGAGTGAGTAGGGATGCATGCTAGCAACTTGTTTAAGTAAGGTTTATGCAATTCTCAAAGCTCACCAAACCTAAGTTACATTTCAAAGTTTTACACGGTTTGGGGGGGGATCTCTCACAGGCCAATAATAATTAGGTAGTGTGTGAATAGAAATATAGTCTACGAAAATAGTGTCCTATCCTCTCATAGGCATACGAAATGAAAAATTATCAATCTGTCTATGAAACTTACAGAGGCTTAATTCAGATAACTGTCAAAAAAGATTAATAATCTCGATAGGGACGGGGTCTAGTTTTCCTTTTCAAAAAAAGATTGTGCTTCAATAATCCCATGAATAGAATCACGTCCTAAAGGTTCTTCAGTATTTTTTAAGCACCCTCATTAACCTGAAATACTTACAAAAATGAATATACTTATCGTAAATAATTCAACCAATTACATCCACTTAGTACAATCAACTGTTCAAACAGTTATGCTAAGAAATATTCCGTGAAGACTACTCTGTCACTCTAAGACTTGAAAGCAATACATCTGTTTATTTTTATTACCAACTACTCATGTTTCATTAACTCAGACTGTCCCTCCCCAGAGGAAAGGGGGTGTACGGGAACGAGCTGAATGTTCATCTGGCATTAAAGCTTCCAAAGAGCTTTCTGCTCCTGCTTCCTCATCTGGAACAGGGTAAAAATACTTTTCCTGGTTACCCTGCAAGGCTATTGTAAGGTGACGGGAGGGTCTCTGGATCTAAACATCACTATGCAAACATCTAGACCATTTAATGTTCCGCCTTGTGCCAAGTGGATATAATGTTTTACCACGCTTGGTTTTCGGGATGACTCCTGCCGTTTGGATTCCTCTGGTAGTTGTATTTAGAAAAATATTCAAGTATATGCCTTTGAAATGCCTCACGAAAGCAAAATTAGAACAGTCACACTAGTATAAAAACTCTAAATATATAAAAAGTGTACGCTGACACAAATCATGTGAAAAGGCAGAACTTTAAAGTTCAAAGGTACCATACAGGTCCTTTCATCTCTCTCTCTCCCATTTCATGGGTCACAGAAATGAAGCCTAACGTAGGATGTCACTTATCAACAGATTGCACTTACACCTCACCCAGAGTTCTGAACGGAGTCTCTGATGTTGAAATAGATTACATTCCCTATTTAAAAAGCCATAGGATAACAGGAGGACCAAGGAAAGAAATGCCAGATTGAAAAGGCTGGGGTCTTAAAAAACAATCCAAAGCAGACAAAACTGTGACTACGTCTAGCGTTTAGATATTGCGATTTGACAACGATCACAGGAAATCATTAACCAGTGCACAGACAACTACACGGTGTCTGTGGGAGTCCACGCCTTTTTATTTTATATAGGAAAGGTGTGATACCTACATTAATCAGTATTTAATAGAGGCTATGGATAAATCCAAATAGTCAAAACATCTGTACCATTGATGGTGATTGATTATTTACTAAATTACCTCTCATTTGATTCTAAAAATCAATCTGTATTCCCTGAGTACGAACTGGCCAGGGAATAAGAGAAAGCAGGAACAGAATTACGTAACTGTTCTGGAAACCCAATCTGCGGAAAATCAAGAACTGTCTGTGCTACGTATAGCCAGTTCCCGGACAAAGAAATAACCGTTATCTCTGATTAATTTAGGCTCCTGGATGGTCTTCACAGATGGCTAATATCAAGGATTGTAAACACGTGAAATTACAAAATTGTCTTGTAAAAGGTCTGTGGATGAAATAAAAAATCCAACTTGCAAGTGGTTTTCCTGCTCCTGTCCCTGAATATCAACTTAAGGTGTCTGTCTCCACAGAAAGGGTTAGATCTAAATACAGCATCCTGCACTAAAGCATTCAGAAAATGTTTACTTGCCATACATTCTGGAAGTAAGAATCAGTACGCGGACTCACCAACCCCCGAGCCATAAGTCGCTAGTCTCTTTTATCTTTTCTTTTTCAAGTAATCACATTATTTAAGGTTTTTCAGTCACTCGACACCAAAAAGAATAAAGGTTGCACCCAAACAATACTATACCCTGATTAAGAAACGGTGCTATAAAACAAATTGCAGACATTAAAAGATTCTGTTTAACCCAGCGTTCACTCAAGGTAACCATGTCTGGGAGTTAAAATGAAATGATTCTGATTTAGGATCTGATTCTCCCCCAACAAATAAGGGGGAAAGGAAGTGTTACGCTAACTTTATCCTTCACCACCCTAATTATGGTAACCTGGGACATAATTTTCATACAAAAGTTATCTTCAAATTTGCTTCTGGTCATCAGATATTTAAAAATGGTAAATTAATTTGGGCAAAGCAGGGTGAAAGTTTAAATGATTTTCTTTTTTCATGGAAGGATCTTTCAGGCTTTAACGCTCATATCCACCGTCCCTCGTGACGGGGAGAACAGCATGTAACATTATTGAAATTTCCTCCATGGGTTCTTTCTTGTTCTGCAGAGTGTATCGAAGGATCTACTTTGGGAAATGCTATTTTAGAACCATAGGGAGTCCACTTCCGTGATACAGCTAAGGCTTTATCTATAACCTAACATTAGACAATCTCCTCCAAAATATTAACTGGAAGGAGGTGTTCTTGGCCAGATCTACCCACCGCATCTATAGTTGAGACTGAGATGTGGGAACTTCACACTAGCAACTGGCTCTTCCCTGCTCTGTGCCCAACCCTGGGTGGGGAACCTGTGGCCAACTTCTGTTATAAGGGTGGAACAGAGACTCGGTGAAGCTTTTCTCGTCTCCCTTGGTGCTTAAAAAAAGAACAATCTTGAAATCAGAAGGTTCCAGACCCCTGCATGAGGCCAGACTGAGTCTCTTGGTATCTTTTTTTTCTACAAACCAATGTACTACCTACCCTCTAAAATTCACAGAATACCCATGTGAACTGTGACTGTTGGTTCTCCTAAAATCCAACAGGCAGCTGTCAAATGTGGATGTCCATAAATACTGGGAAGAATGAGAAAACAGTCAATAAATCAACTCAAAAGACATGATCGTCATCCATGTGCCTTTGATGGGAACAAGGGTCTAATATCTGATTGACCAGACCAACGAAGTTTAAATGCCACTAGACTCATTTCTGCTGTTTCTCTGCCTTTAAAATTGTCACGGATTTTGTCACTTGGGATGAGGGATCTGATTAGTTCCCTATTTATAAAATCATCCCATTCACAATCAGGCAAATATTAATAAGTGTCCCTGTTTTTCCCAAAAGAGGTATGTACACACTTGGAGAAGCCAAAACCTTGCGTTATCTATAATGCACATCAAACAAACACAGCAGGACTGCTTATCCCTGTACAAAGATCATGACAAGTATTACCCTTTGGTGCCACCAGATGGCAGTCTTTCAAAGATTAAACCTTAAACGATCTCAAACTATAAGCCCACCCTTCTTCCAAAATCAGTGAACAAGGATTCCTTTCACTTTGATATTAAGACTTATAACTTACTTAACATCATGTTTTAAAAGGTCTACAAAACAATCTGATGGGACACAATGGACACTCCTGACTCAGAAACTATTTAAGGATAGACAGGCTTGTTTGCCACAAACATAAAGAAGCCTGGCCTAACACTCTGATTTGCTTCTTGGTAGAAAATACATTATTTTTGGCAAAAAAGAAACCTGTCAAGGTAATGTCACTTTTCGTTTTCAAGAGCTTAATATTTTCTAGGGTAAGTCAAGATGAATGAGATTATTACGTACAGCAGAAACATAACAAATGAATAAATACAATTAGATAAATTACACATGATTTAAAAATTAAATACTTTTACTAAAACAATATAATCGATGAGTGACTATCTACCCTGCTATATATAGTGTGCGGGGTTTTTTAATCTTAAAAAAACCTTCACAAAGAAAAACAAAAAATATGTTTGGTTTTCAATTAAAAGCACTGGTATGTGAATACATATATGTATACACGTAAACAATACATATATTTATTCAAGAGAGAACTCTTTTAAATATTTAAGGCTTCCCTGCCCTACCAGGTTCAACAGTGAAGGTCACAGCCTATCAAGCTTTGGAAGAGCACAAAAGCCCTTCAGGCCACAACAGTATTTTCAAACTGAATGGCTAGCAACCAAGAAAGGGAACCAGAAAAAAAAAAAAAAATCAGCACTGAGGATCAAGTAATAAAGCTTACCGTGCCCAGGGAAGGGGGAGGTCAGGAAGGGGGCAGCGTGGAATGAAGACTTGCCACTATGAGATACAACAGGATCCTAACCTCCTAATACAGGAAATAAAGATCAAGGTAAGAGAGAAGCTCTGTTTAGGGACCATGCACATCTTGCTTTGTTTCATTTAACTGTCTATCTTACTCTCGGTGAAGGGAAAAAATAAACAGAATCAAAAAGAATTTGAGAAAGGTAGGTTTTCTAGGTAAATTTTAAAGTGACAAGAGTCTATGAAAACTGCTGCAGTTCCAGATAATCTAAAATTAAGTCACACCTTGAAGGCTCTTAAGATAAATATATTATTCGAGGAAATCTCAAGATAAAATCCAGAATGAGCTGCATTTTCTTTTCAGGAACCTGGAAACTGTGTTTACTGTGATGGGACCACAGCCCTTCTGTTGAACACTAGGTAGAATTTGTCAAGAACTGTTAGAAGAACTTGGCTTCTGAATTTGGGTGAGGCAAGCTTTTATGATGTCAACATTTACATGGTATCTTATTAACGGCTGTTTTCCTTTTTAATCTTCCTGCTCAAGAAAACTGGGGACATAAACAAACCTTAAGGCCTACAAAATCTGAGGGAGTAAACTGGATTTACCGAAATAGTAAAGCAAGGAGGTATTGGCAAACCACCCTTCCATTGAGATGGTTTGTCAGTGAGGTGCGTTAATTATCTGAACTCACGATCATAACTCACCATCTTTACCGATGTTCACCTATTAAAAACACTGCCTGTGTACATTGATCAGAGGCACAACAGAATCACAGATTTCTACAACAAAGTCCAGATTTTTCTTGTTCTCAGTAATTTCACCATCATTGTGTGTCCCCTGGAAATATTGATGTCTCTCAGTTAGTATTACAGATAATGTCATCCAGATGGAAGATACTAATTCAAAGAATATATCTCATTTTCACAGTGCAGTAACAGGAAGACAGAAACCAGGGACAGACCGTCAACGGGCTAACGTAGTGATCAGACTGGCACACATTTCAAAAAAATCCATGGTGTGACTGCCCAGGCGAGGCGACGCAGAGGACAAGGTGCTTCCCGTCAGAGAGCCAGTGAGAGAGCTCAACAGCGAATGGCTCTCCGCAGCTGTAGAGTCGAAGCTCGACCTTGGTCTGTGTAAGCCAGCAGCAGAGCAAGAACGCTGAGGTGTTGAGGAACCGGACCTCTGCTCCACTACCTCGTCTGCAATGAGCCAAAGAGAAGCAATTTGCATGGGATGCAGACTTGCCCACGCCCTTCCTAATAAAGTCAATGCATCTGAGCCAGGGCAACTTAACAGTGACTGTCAGGCTTCTGGTGTTAGGAGCAGCGGTGGCAGCACCTCCCACAACCACAGCAGACATCACTAATCAATCGCTCACTTACAGAGTCAGAATGTGGCCCCTAAATCCTTCCCAGTGGAGTATTTGTTGTTAATGGTGAAACCAAACTCACAGTCCTACATGTGAAGAAAGCACATCTTTGGCAACTTAGTTTCTCCTAGAGCATCAATAAACAAATCATTATGACAAAAACAAAAATTGCCACCGTGCAGGGGTTCTGAACCTTCTGTGCACAATGGAATTGCCTTGGTTAAGAGAAGGCAATGCAAGAGAAATCTGGTTAAAAATGCAGATTTCTGGTCCACAGGACCAGTCTCCAGAAATTCTGATTGGGTAGGTCTGGAGTCGTTCCCAAAAATCTGCATTTTACTCAGAACAGAGGGCAATTCTGATGAAGGCGGTCTGGGACCCATGTAAATACTCCTACTGGTGACAGCAGTTTCAGAATAAAATTTAGATGGTCTGTTTAAAAATGAAAGAATGAAAATTAGATGGTCTGCAACTGACTGTAACTCAGTTCTACTCCTGTTCCAATTCTAGTGCCTGACCCTTGGTTTTATTTTGTTTTTACCCCTCAGGGGCCACTGAACTGAATAATCCTATTTGGTCTACCCCGGCTTCATTCTCGGCACACATCAAGTACTCGGACATTGACTATTTTCTGTGATTCCGCTGGAATCCAACCAGAATCTCAGTAAAGGCCTCTCTGACCACCCAGGCCACCAAGGATGAGAGTTGTTGAAGAAGAAAGCTTAAGATATTATATTCTAATTAACAAAATGTGAATGGAGAAATGTTATAAGAAACCTGACAAGTAAGCTACATTAGGCAAAACTTGCTTCCTTGCTGTTCCTTACTTTTGCTCCACAGCTGATGCTTAAAAGAACTTTTTATGCCAAGGAAGTACTTCTTTGGAAAAGGTGCTGGGTAAGGGTGGCACCTGTGGCTCAGTGAGTGGAGCACTGGCCACATATACCAAGGGTGGCCGGTTCAAACCCAGTCCCAGCCAAAACTGCAACAAAAAACAGCTGGGCATTGTGGTGGGCACCTGTAGTCCCAGCTACGTGGGAGGCTGAGGCAAGAGAATCGCCTGAGCCCAGGAGTTGAAGATTACCGTGAGCTGTGATGCAACTGCACTCTACCGAGGGAGATAAAGTGAGACTCTGTCTCTAAAAAATAAAAGAAAATAAAAAAGAAAAGAAAAGGTGCTGGGTAAGAGATGGTCCATGTGCCTTTCCATTTCACCTATATTCCAGTTAAGTCTAAATTACTTAACAACCAGCACAGAAGACCCACCCACTGCACCTTTAAGAAGACTTTAACATCTGGTCGACCCATGCGAAGTTTCTCTGCTCAGAGCTCACGCCTGCTAAGCTTTCTTACCATCGATACTTTTAAAGTCCAAAAGGTAGCTCCTGTTGTCAACCAGGTAAAGTTGTAAGCTCATTTTCACATAGTTGCCAGTCACTGGATTTTTTCTTCTCACACGAAGATGGTATGCATTCACTACCTAAAACAGGAAATCGACAGAAACAACAACCGATGAGACGTCTCCCTTCTTATTGTGAAGAACGTCAAAAACCAAGGATGGTTAGGGCGCTGGCCCCACGTATCAGAAGTGGCGGGTTAAAACCCAGCCCCCGGCCAAAAAGAATAAATAAATAAAACAAAGGATTGATAGGATCTGGAGCAGGGAAGAAATTTCTGAATGACTTTTTAAAGATATATTATAGGTAGTTTACTTTTAGCATTTATTTAATCCCCTCTAGCAGTAATGTTTGTGCACAGCAATTATAATTTAAGGGGAAAACTACTTGAATGAATTTGGGGTACTGAGAAAAAATGTAACGCGAACTTAGAGGCTATCCAGACTGTAGCCTTTATTCCAGATACGCATCCTCTGTAACAACCCAGCGCTAACACTGGCTGCCCCGTCCCTGCTTGAATACTTGGACCGATAAATACAGAGTAGAAGGAATAAAAGGAATGGTCTGCATCAGGTACAGTCACAAAACAGAAATACCATAGAACCCAGGAGTAAAAAAAGAGAAAAAACAGCTGCAGCTCAGATAAAGAAGATTCTGAGTTTTCAAAACATCTAAGAAATTATTTTCAAAACTTTTTTCAGCACAGATTTTTAAAGATTTTTGACATTTTTTTTAAACTAAAAACTGCTTCAAAAATGAGATATGTGGGCCAGCAGAGGTGGCTCGCACCTGTAACCCTAGCACTCAGGGAAGCCAAGGCGGGTGGAATGCCTGAGCTCATGAGTTCAAGACCCGCCTGAGCAAGAATGAGACCCTGTCTCTACTAAAAATGGAAAACTGAGGCTGAGGATCACTTGAACCCAAGAGTTTGTGGTTGCCGTTGCCATGAGCTATGACACCACAGCACTCTACCCAGGGCAACAAAGTGAGACTGTCTCCAAAAAAAAAAAAAAAAAAAAGAGAGAGAGAACTGTTTTTTAGGTGGTTTTAAGAAAATACTCATTTATTCATCTTGTGTACAAATAATGCAATGAGAATGGCTGATTTAGTCAAGCCCGTCAAAGGAATACTTACATAAGTTCAAACATTTCTTTGTCCTTTAAAAAAAAGTTAGCAATCCACAAGGAAAGAACAAGAGTGGAAGGAGTATCTCTGAAGGAAAAAGTGCTCCCCATATACTCACATAGAGCATGAAATGCAATGGAACAATAATGTTTTTAAAAAAGCAAAATGTGGGCTGAAAAGTACTAAAAGCACCAACCAATGAAGACAAAATTTCCCAACTTGGAGCAAAGTATTTGTCTACTGAATAATCTGTTTTGACCACTAGCTGTTATAGCCATCCACTTCCGCCCTCCCAAGAAATTAAACAAAGTCACAGCTCCATTGAAGAAGAAAGTAAAAACATACTATCTTGGAAGCCTCATGACTTTTTACTGGTATGATGCATACTGAACCAGGTAGGCTATCTTCTCAAATGATTTCAAGTTGATTATTTGTTGTTTCTTGACCAAGAATATTGTTTTATTATTCAAAACATGTAGGTCTCAGCATCAACAGCTCTTCACCCCAGTATGGAGATTGTTTTATTTTGAATGCATATGGTATGTTACTGGAAAGAAGGGTGTTTGACAGCCCAAAGAAAGGCCAACAAATTTATATCTAAATGAAAAACAACTTTTCTTGACCTCAAGATTCACCCCAGCAGCTCAGAGCAGCTTACGTGGAAAAACGGCTTCTACATCTGATCTGAATACATGACAATTTCCCACCTTCCATTCAAAATCCAGCTGCTTCATAGCGCGGTAAACTTCAGCCATGATGTCATAGGGTTTGCTCTGGCTTCGGATTCCAAGATGCCACTTGGCTTTCTTCACAGCTAAAGGCTTGGGCTTGGTGGTATTGAGCGCGTCCAGTGGACACTTTGCCTTAGGGCTGTCTGCTATCAGGGGTGGCATCCTTTCCGGGTGAGGCTTCAGGCCCGGGGGAATGTGCATGGCACTGTCATCCATGAAGGAGCCAGTCGGGGGGCTGGAGGCGAGGTAGAACTCACTGGCCTGGTTCATGATCCTC
The DNA here is from genome assembly GCA_963575145.1 of Galago senegalensis. NCBI lineage: Eukaryota > Metazoa > Chordata > Mammalia > Primates > Galagidae > Galago > Galago senegalensis. The sequence continues at coordinate 19,949 of CAUYTI010062859.1, forward strand.
CGGTTGTCAATGATGAGGTGGTAAGCCACTGCGAGCTGGTCCTGAGGGTCGCCACTGTACAAACTGTTCATCACTTCTGATTCCGTGCACTCAAACTTTTCACACACTTCTCTCACAGCCTCATCGTCGATGACGTTAGCATCGTAGGAGGGGTCTTCAGGAAACAAATAACTGGGCAGATCTTGTTTAAACCATTCGTGTTCTCTAGGAGAAACACCGAGACACACTACCGTAAGAACATACCTCAGCAAGTCCCAGATCACGTAGACACAGAGTAATACCACGCAACGGAGTCAGAAAGACCTCGTCGCTGCCACTTACTAGTAAGCTGGGTGCCCCTGGGCAAGGAAATTAACCCTTGCCCTTGGAAAATTATGGTTATGAAGACTTGAGCACTTAGCTGACATCTTCTCAAAAATGAGCAAAGTGAGTCTGTCACAGCAAGAAAAACAGCTACAGCTACTTGTTGTGGAAAAAATGCAAGCTTTCAAGCAAAAAAGCTGAATTCTCTATAATTCGTATCTGCCTCCAGCTTTCCAAGACCTACGATTTTGTGATGCTTAGTGTTCATAATATGATTTTTTTTGACAGTGTATAATGAACTGTGTCACCATTTAGAAAGAGTGCATAGATCAATAACCCACTATTTTCTAAATGACCAATACGTGGTGTTACAGAATCACACATGCATAAAAGAGCCATTCAAAATACAAGACAGATCAGTTAATTATAATGTAATAAAGTACAACAATTCATTGATATATTTTCTGATTTGATACTGCAACTAACATGTTAGGCTTTGGCTTACTATCAAAGAAGAATACTACTGTTACCTAAAAGGCTATCAAAATACTCCTTTTTTCCCAACCACTTACCTGAATGAGGTCAGACGTTATACACTGCAACTAACAGAAAATATTGTAAGACTGAATGAAGATGTGAGAACTTAAGTGTCCTTGATTAAGCCAGATATTAAAGAGATTTGCAAAAATGTAACATAATGTCTTCTCACCATTTTTTGTTGTTTTAAAAAATATAGTCATTTTTCAAGCAAGTTATATTTACATTAACATGTAATGGGCTTATTAATAGTAAGTGAATTGGTATCTTCTTAATTTCTCAGTTTTACTCTTAATATGGTAAATATTGATAGGCATAAGTTACCTTTGAAAATCCTCTTTGAGGTCCCCAAGAATTTGAGGTAGAAGAAATCAAAACCAGAAAGTGTGAGAACCGCTCTCCTAGGTCTCATTTTTCCCACCCGTCTGGGCCTCTCCCCCTGACGTTCCCCTAACAACATGAGCCTTTTCTTCTAATACACGTTGCCACTTCAAGATTCTTAAGCATCACTACCTGCAGAAGTACCCCCCTCAAGCTCAAATTCAGATCAAGATAGATTCTGACTAAATGTTTCTATGCACTGATTAATTCACTTGTTCTGTGTGTTTGTTTGTTTTTTGTTTTTGCCTGGGGTTGAGTTTGAACCTGCCACCTCTGGTATAGGGGGCCAGTGCCCTACTCCTTTGAGCCACAGGCGCTGCCCCAATTCACTTGTGGCGATTTACTGAGGACACAGTTACTGAGGACACAGTATGGACAAAAAGATCCACTCCTCCTCACAGAGGTTATATTCTAGCTGAATATACATTGAACAAATACACATTAAAAACAGCTACAAGTATACAAATATGAGAATCCTGCGATAAAGATCATATAGAAAAGCACAGCACGTAGTTCAGAACGTGAGGCCGGGGATCAGGGGAGCCATTCGGAGTAATATTCAAGCAGACGCCAACTAGAGTGATCAGGGGTCAACTAAGCAAGGAATCGGGGAACAGGTATTCCCAGTATTGGCCGAGACCTTGAGACAAGGAAGAGTTCTGCTGTCACTGATGAACACGACTGAAGGATTTTAAACAGTTGGGGTGACATGATGTAATTTGCATTCTATGAAGATTACTCTGCTTGTGGTACAAAAATCGAACTGTAAAGATAAAGACACTGCTGGCAGGTGCGACAGTCCAGTGAGAAAGGAGGGCGTGCCCGGCCCTGAAGACATCTACGGAGGTGAAACTCCTACAGCTGCTGGTTCAGCTGTCACAACACTGGGCTAGGGGTGCTGACCTCCTGTTAAGCTTCCCCACTACACTGAGAGCTCCCTGAAACAAGGACTGGATCTTCCTTAGCTCTACCCTGCCCGCCTGTCCAGAATAAATGCTCGACAAACACTCAATAAATACATGAGGAATAGACACGTGAAGTGTGAAGACAAAAAGTAGTGTTTATCTGCTATATCATAATTTTAAGCATTATGCTCCATTTAAGTTGAATAATAAAAACCGAGATAGTTTTTCAAAAGAAATAACAGAAGACAGAACATGATATTACGTGTGTAACATTTTTAAAATATCAATGACAAATAGGGAACTTGAGCACTTTCAGGATGAACTCCCAAATTCCACTCGTCCGTAAAACAGCGAAATACTAGCAGAGTGTGCGACTTTTCCAGAGCTATGGACAGGAGACAAAGCCTGCAACAATGGGAAGAAGGTTTATTCAAGAAAAATGGCTAAATCTCAGTAGGAAAGGTGAGATGTGTAGCTTTTTAAGCCGCCCTATATCCATCCCCCCTTTTCCAGCTCCAAAGTACCTTTTAAAACCAACAGCCTCATAACCACATACTGAGCAAACGAGCAGTGTAACAACCATCGCGGGGCCAGGGGAAGAACCCAGGGGCAGAACAGGTTTGCAGGTCCCCAGAGAATGCTATTATTGGACATGTCTCTCTAGCATTTGCCTGGAAACCTCTACTAACGGGCCTCGTCTTCCTGGACCTCACTCAGCTCACTCACCGAAAACAGCCTTTTTCCTTAGGGCATTTGTCAAACAAAACTGCAAAATAATTAAATCCACGGCAATAGTCTAACATCTCAGCTGTCGGAAGAGGCAATGAAAATTAGGTAAACAAGCTGACCAAAAAAATTAAGAGAAAAATTAGGAAATAAGAGTTTCAAAGGGGTCTTTGAAAAGCTCTGATACAGTCCGTGCTTGCCAAAGCAGTTGGCAGAGGTCACAGAAACAACTACCTTAGCCATCGTTGACTCCAAGAGTCAGAGGTCTCAAGAGTCACGCTGGCTTATGACGAGAAGGGGGAGGGTTCCAGAAAGTCGTCAAGAAAAAGCGTTTGTGAATAAACATGAATCTTAAGTAAGAATGAAAATCCTCTCAGAAACACAACAGGGTGGGTAGAAGGCACTGAATCATCCTGCCACACGTACGTGACAGAAAGGTCACATTCGCAGTAGCTTCAGCAAGAGCACATTCCAAAGTTTCTCCCACAACCAAAAATCCTTCACAGTAAACCCCCTAGTAGCTACCGAATTCAAAAACTTGGCCAAACTTTTTGTGCCTGATGACATCAATCATATGTAAAATCCATAAATCTCACCCTGCTTTCTTTCCCATGTGAAATTTGTTCAGATATTTTCTGAGCACAGACTATAGGCCCACACCGCCCAGCAGTGTGTACGGATTCATAATTGTAGTCCTAATTTGAGAGGGAAAAGACACACTGACAAGTAACTAGATACAGGATGGGAATGAATAAAAGCACAGACAAACGTTGATGTGGTAGCCGTGGGCGCCCCAACACTGCTGGGAAAGCAGAAAATTTCCCAAGTGAGCGGAACTTCAAAGGACAAATGGAAGTTTAAAAGCAGAAAGAACTTCAAGGCAAAGAGAAAAATATAAACGAAGACATGAAGGCATAAAATCTATGCTATGCTTGAGGAACAAGGACAAGTTCCATGTGGCCGAAGCACTGGTGTAAAGGCTGAGGTGGTGAAGGCAGAGATGAGACCTCAGCAGTGAGCAGAGCTTGCCTCCCAAGATGACGTGGCTAAGATAAAAAGTTCAGGCAGCCATCTAAAGTATGTGAAAGTCATAACATCAGCTTTATGTGATAAGGCCAGGAAAAGACACTTAGGACATGCCAGGAAGCCCAGCAGAAAGCAAGCCTTCCATTAGCATCTCTACTATGCTATGAGAGAACATTCAGAGCAGGGGCAGAGAGCATCATCACCGTATGTCTTTGATAGTTGATCGTTTCAGAGGGTCAACCTGCAGCATATGCATCAGGAGAGTGGCCACAGAACGATTGAGATATTCTGGGATATAGAAAACCCCCCCTCGGATCTTCTTAAACAACGTCGGTACATGCTCATCATCAAACGGGAGGGTGCCGCAGAGCAGAGCGTACAAGATCACGCCGCAGCTCCAGATGTCAACTTCGGGGCCGGCGTACAATCTGCAAAAGAAGACGACACCGTAACACGAGATGCGTGTGTCACACTGTCCCCTGTCTGTGCCCTGCTTCTGTGTCCACGTGGAGAATAAAACAGACTCGGTGTGTATTGATTTCCAAGGTCTTTTATGAAGCCCATGGCCACGCACCAAGTCAAAGTTTGTGGCCCAAAAAGAACAAATACTCTAACCAATGACTATTCAAGTTTGCCAAATGCACAGGTGCTTTCGTTTCCTACAAACTCATTCAACTGTAACTTACTAATTTAAAAATGTTATATTTTGTGTGGTTGATGTTTGAGAGAAATATCAAAGGACACAGCCATATATTTGAAAAAATAATACTACAGTGATAGGATAAATCTTTTTCCCGTAAAACTATTACAAGAAAGGCTAGGTGCCTGTGGCTCAAGCGGCTAAGGCGCCAGCCACATACACCTAAGGTGGTGGGTTCAAATCCAGCCCGGGCCTACCAAAACAACAATGGCGGCTGCAACCAAAAAAAATAACCGGGTGTTGTGGTGGGTGCCTGTGGTCCCAGCTACTAGGGAAGCTGAGGCAGAAGACTCACTTGAGCCTAGGAGTTGGAGGTTGCTATGAGCTGTGATGCCACAGCACTCCACCCAGGGGGATAGCTTGAGGCTCTGTCTCAAAAAAAAACAAAAAACTATTACAAGAAAGAAAATGCATGTAGAATAGAATTTTGATCCTTGACACACCTATTTTAGAGAATACTGGAAACCTGCAAGTCCCTAACCGATCCTGTGTGAACAGTCTGACCCTGTAACCACATTATCCTGAGAACCTACACATACTCCTTCCAGACTAATCATCTGCTCGCTCACGGGACTGAGATAAGCTTTGATCCAGATAATCTATACCTGGAACATTATTCTTTTTTTCTCTCACCTTCTGGAGTATTAAAATTCCCAGTAGCACATTCCCAACTTTAAACTGGTCTGGGGTAGCAAAGTAAAACTCTACACTTGCAGGGTGAAGAACATAATCTATTTCTGCATCAACTGCCACCTGTCCTTTACATCACTTGCTGTACTGTCCAAACTCCTTGCAGTGGACTGAATGTTTATGTCCCCCTAGAATTCAGATGTCGAAATCCTTCCTCCAGGATAACGGTATTGGGAGGTGAGGGCTTTGGGGATTAGTGTCCTTTATAATGAAGACCCCAGAAAGCTCCTCATCCCTCCCACTGTGTGAGGTTACTGTGAAAATACAATACTATATGAGGAAGCAGACCCCGCCGGACACCAAATCTCTCAGCGCCTTGCTCCTGGACTTACGGGTCTCCAGAGACTGTGACAAATAAATTCACATTGTTGATAAGACACTCAGTTTATGGTATTTTTCTAAGGGCAGCCCAAAGGAACTAAGAAACTCCTACACCTGCCCTAGGCAATAATACATTTTCAACATTTTCTATCACAGAGTTCTTTTGACTTTATAAATCACATGAGTGACATTGGTCACTGCAGAAAGACTCGAGGTTACTGATCTGTGTAAGCATTTTTTTACGATGGACCAATGAATTCGTTACATGAATAATTGCACAATCACTGCTTGTATAGTTAAATGTCCTGAAACAGCAATACTGTCCCCCCCAATCTCATTCTGCCAAAGATGAAATCTAAAACAATACTGTATAAAATGTGTAAAGTATTATTAAAGTATGATGTCTGATAAATAAATTACACTCGCTTAACTTTAGCAAATGCTTACTCTTTACCTACATTTTTCTGAAATAAAAGATATATGAAATCAAGATCTAGTTAAGTTCTTTCTTAACAGAAAAAAACTTCATAAACACATTTATAACAACAGCTAAATGAAACATTTAAAAAAATGAATATAACCACCACAGTAATAAAAAAAATGAACAATCTGTTTTTCTTTTTTTTTTGAGACAGTTTCACTGTCACCCTGGATAGAATGCCCTGGCATCATAGCTCATGGCAACCTCAAACTCTTGAGCTCAAGCAGTCCTCTTGCCTCAGCCTCCTGAGTAGCTGGGACTACAGGTGCCCGCCACAACGCCTGGCTAGTTTTCCCATTTTTAGTAGAAACAGAGTCTCGTGCTGCCTCAGCCTCCCAGAATTCTGGGATTACAGACCTGAGCCACCACATCCTGCTCAACCAATCTGTTTCTACCATGTTATAAATCTTGCCTTCTAAAGACAACATACTGTAATTAAGTCTTATCAGAATGAAGGTACAAGGTCAAACCCTCCCTCTCCTCTGATATAGAATTACCTGCCTGAGATGACTTCAGGGGCCGCATAATTTGGAGAGCCACAGCTCGTTCGTAGAAATTCCCCATCTGACATCATATTAGATAGTCCTGAAAATAAAAGTAATGTTTACCTCTTGCTAGACATTTTTTTACAGCAGACATACCTAAAAATATGAGTAAAACCGCAAGTCTTTAATGTTGCATACTATGACCAAAAAGTTACAGCATATACTGTGTATGATTGGAACTATATTTCCTTTCTAAATAAAAATGTTGATTCACTTTACAAATGAGGTTTTCGAGACTACTACATTTTTATACTAAGTTTTCAAAAGCCTTTTTGAAAATTCTGTCATTAGAAATCAGACAGGACCTAATTCACAAACAGACTATGTTTTAATTCAACATATGAAAAAATTATCGACGGAATAAAAAGTCTACTTGGACTAGAGTACTAAGTGGGTTTCGTGATTTGGAGAAGGAAGAGAAATAGACCAACTACTTTCCTGGTTTTTAGACTGAAGATAAAGTACAGACAAAAATTTTAAACAAGTGACACTAAACTTTGGCATCCTCTCTCGCTCTGCGTCACCCAGCGTTTTTTGGCCTGTTTTATCTCATGGCACACTGGAAGCTATAGGTAAACTTCTGCGCCACATTTAAATTATGTTGATCAAAAAAAGTAAAAGAAACAAAATAAAATAAAAAAGAACATACTTAGTGTGCTTGGCACTTCTTTTGAAAATAATGTGATTAATGATCTTTAAAAATTCTGGCAGCACACCTAAGATTCTCTGACAGCACACAGCTGGACATCACTGCTATAATCTCCCGCTTTCTAATCTTCATCTTGAAAACTCTTCTATGAGATCCTTTCCAGGCATGTTAATCCCACAAAGTGTGTGGCACTTGAGGGTACAAGTGAACTTTTCTAGAACTAGAATGTAAATGTTTTGACACAATGACTATGCAAATGACATGAAATTTATGTGAACCAGCTTGATGGAAGTATTTCAGAATGTGTGTGAAAACACTACACTGTACCCCATGTTTGTATTGATGTATACAGCTATCATTTAATTAAAAAAATTACAAAAAAAAAGAAAATAAAAAAAATAGAAAAGAAATCAGACAATTGCTGCAACAAAGTATTGAGCAATAATAATAATAGTAATGCAAAGAAAGTAACATTCACACTGTCAAATAAGAGTATGACTATTATAGACTGCTTTGACTCTGAGGTTCAGTATAGAGTCATCAATTAGCTTCTTCTTATTTTTTTCTTATTAGTTTTCATCTGTTATGAATATTATGGAATCATGTTACTGGTTGATTTAACATAAAGAGAGCTTACCAGATAGGACAATTTCCTTCTCTTAATTTCATGGGATCATTCATTAAAAGCAAAGGGAATATTTGACTTTTCACTCATTTCACTTCAATTAGCATTAGTTGGGAAGGTGCCTCTATGGTAGGCAATGGGTGAGGTGCTAAGGATCCACAGATGGTTAAGGCATGAACTTTCCTGAAGGTGCTCAGAGCTGTGCTGTAGCCTGTGAGAATTAGGCTCTAGGGTGACCTTTTCAGCTGAAGAACTGATTATCCCTGGTTATGATGATAGAAACCTATTGAAGTTTAAAAGAGAACATATGTTCCATTAGTACATGTACACATTTGTTGTGACAAAAGTCTCTCAGCAATATGAATTCTTAAAATGCTGTTTGATTGCTGATCATGGGCAGGTTATTTGAGAGAAAGCTGGACACGGCAAGCCTGGTTGAAAGTGATCAACAGACAGGCAATGCTGAAGGTAGAACTTGGACTTAAAACTCTGTATACAGAGTCCTCGCTCTACCCTTGACCAAGGAGATGTCATTGAGCAAGTTATTTTCCTTTGAGATGACTTCTTCCTTTGTGCAATGGTGATAATAGTTTCTAGCTTGCCAGATTACTGTGAAGATTAAGTGAGATAACAGAAGACATTTCTACCTTATTTAATTGAACACATGCTATGCTACTATATGATATGTAAAGATCACTAACATGTTATCAAGCAGAACTCCCCTATGTCAATCAGCTCCCTACTGCCTCTGTCTATTGAAAACCTAACCATCCTCAAAACCTTAAGGAAAATCTCATCACGATCTTGATGTTCTCTGGCCAGCTAGGTCAAAAGTGATCTTATCTATACCCATGGAGTATATATTTTCTATCCCATTCATTGTGGCTTTTCTCATACTCAATGTTAACAATAGTCTTATTTCTATTTGTGTCATTGTTTCAACTAGATTGTAAGCTCCCGAGGATGAGCCTGTGTCTGTTTATCTCTACATACCTCCTTGAGCATAATGTCTGACACATGGCAGGCAGTTGACAAAAGTGCAATAAATACAGCAGAGCCATTCAGAAAGGAAATAAAGGCCGCTAAGTCTTTTTTTTTTTTTTTGAGACAGCGATTATGTTGCCCTTGGTAGAGTACCATGGCGTCACACCTCACAGCAACCTCAAACTCTTGGGCTTAAGCAATTCTCTTGCCTCAGTCTACCAATTCTCAGACTACAGGCATCTGCTACAATGCATGGCTATTTTTTTGTTTTAGTTGTCATTATTGTTTAGCAGGCCTGGGCCAGATTCAAATCCACCAGCCTCAGTGTATGTGGCTGGGGCTCTAACCACTGAGATATGGGTGCGGTGCCCACTAGGTCTTAATTTACTCATATTTTGAGCTTTCCCCATCTCCATTCAGCCTTGTTCTTCCCAAAAGCCATTTGTGCCTGTCTTTCATTGTGGACACAAGGCTTTGCAGCTGTAGCTGAGGTTATTCCCTTCCCTGTGCTCAAGATCACACCCTTCTCAAGGACCATAGTCCATAAATTGACTAATCTCTGTCTTTCCCTTTTCTCCATTCTCTCCTTTATCTTTAAACTCTTAAAGCCCATTACAGTACAATGAGGAGTCTCATACAGAAGATGCCTAGTAAATATCTGTGCAATAAACAGAAATAATTCTTGATCTGCCAAAAGATTCCTTTAAGTCGTTTCTTCTTTTTGGTCCAATGGTATTCGATATTTTTCAACTGTAAAATCCTTTGCTTAAACACAGTCTTACCTGGAGACTCTATTTTAAGGAAGAAACAGGCAGGAAGAATGGGGATCTGAAGCTTTGCATGCTCACTCCCTCCCTTGGCCCATCTTTGTGATGGAGTTTTCCACCTTGCATACCAGGGACACATTAAAAATGCAATTTTAGTTACCAAAATGATTAAACACAACTTTGGAGGCTCATATAACTTCTATTTAGATAGCTGGAATATTATAGTTTTATTTTCAGTTCTAGAGTTGTTCACATTGTTGACATCTACTGCCATGAGTGGGTAGATTTTCTATTTTGGTCAGTTTCAATAAGAAGTCTAACAATCAGACACAAAGTGCTGCCTGAACTCTTCTACTTGAGAAAGGTTGGCAGGGCAACAGGACGGAGTCGTTCTCATGGGGTCTCAGGAGATAAGCAAATAGTGATAAATATATTGTCTGACATGGGAAAGAAGAGTCACTTCCATGAATCCCATGCCTCTGTTGACGGAGAAACACAAAACTCTCTATACACATTATTTCCTCAATCCTCAAAAATCATTTTATTAAGCTGCAAAGCCTTGTCAATTCAGTTTTCTTTACTTCTCTGTTAAACCACCAGCAACGGCATGGGTTGAATTTGGATGAGGTTATTTGCTGGTTGCTAGGTTTTTTCCCCTCCTGTTGTTATCTTTCATTTGTTCCCTTGCTTTTTTGCTATTGCTGCATGTCCTTTGTTGGGATGCCTGATGAGTATTTGTAATCCTGGGGTCAGATTTACAAGAGCCTGGGTTACCTTTAGTGTGCCGCAACAATAGAAACCAGCAGAAACACATCTCCCCTCCCAGAAAGCCAGGGAAGCACCTCTGTTGGACACTCCAGTCGTCTTCCTCAACTGCCCTCACTGAAGTGAATTGGTTGTCAGAAAATGATCTATTAAAAGTAAATAAACCTTTTCCAATGCCCACAGGGGCTCTTCCAAATTTACTAGTTTCCTCAAGCCTCTGATTTCACATCTCCTGGATGGAGCTGAAAACTTTATTGTGTTGCTTCAAACAGGCAAGAACAACTGGAAAGAACAAATGCCTAGAACTTCAGCCCTTTGTCTTATCTATACTTTCTTTCTCTACTTCTTCTCAAAAGAGAAAAGTTTCCTACTTTTCCATCATCCTGATCCTATCTCTTTACTGATAAACATCTTGAAAAAAACATCTACCTGTTCTGAACCCACTGTCTCATTTTTTTGGAGTTGGGGGCTCATCCCACTCTTAACCCCCTACCCTTGGCCATGCAAAAACTTCTATTTATCAAGGTGTCCGGCTAGCTGCTGAGGGCTATGTCTATTATTTCCTTCTTAGCCCCAAATGAAAACAATCTCTGCAGAATTTGACACTTTTAACCACTGTTTCTCCTCTTTCTAAACATATTTTTCTCTACTGATTATTGCATAGCCACATTGATGAGGGGCTGGAAAGGAGACATATGGCACTTGAGAGTAGGGAAGCTAGGAAGGGTTAATGGAAGACTGTTTGCAGAAGTGTGAGCAGGGTTAAGAGGAAACAATAGGGGGCAGTGAAGCTCAGGGGGTTGCAGCATCCTGGAGCCTTTACCTGTCTCTCCACCACACCATAGCCTGAGGGGCAGGTAGGAGCACTTATTATAGACTGAGCTGCTATGGGAGAGGGTCTGCTGATGTGGTCTTTGGCCTAGGAACTTGGCTAACCCCTGGCTACCTGGATGCACTTCAACCTCACTCTCTCAGACCCTACTGGCTGCCATGGCCAGACTTACAAGCCGTTAGGAAGGCAGCCATTTGTTTGATGTCGTCTCTAAAGACTGTATAGAGCAGTGCAGAGCAAGACAGAGAGGACAACTGAAAGGACACGTTGAAAATACCCAGCAATGTGAATATATATTTACAAAGTAAAAATATAAAACATAATACAAGAACTACCCTTCGACATCTATTTTACCCCAAGGTGGGCTAGATCCTCTGTTTTACTTAATGTTTGGCCACTGAGAGGTCTTTAATTTTTTGCCAGTATATTGATGCATATAATTTGTTTTTATCCAGCAATCTTTGTTGTTTTCAGTGGAAGAGCCCATTAGGAATTTAGTCTGAGAACTTTCTGGAAACAAAAGTTCCTTGCTTTCTTTTAGCATCCTTTCTTCTTAGCTTCTTAGTGTGGCAAGATGGAATTTTTACCTGGCTCTTTGTCATTTTATTCCCCCAAGTAGGAGCAGTCATTGGTCTTTTATAAGGTGAGAATAGAAACTGAAATTTTGTAAATGTATCATATATCAAAATTATGCTTATGCTTTGGGAGGGTCTCAATATGAACAAGAGAAATGTATTTGTCCTCAACCTCTATACTCTCTTGAGCTCTCATCCTGAAAATCCACTTACTTAATAGACATTCCTATAAAGTTAGCCCTCAACTATTCCTTCCATCCACTTCTGCTTCTCTTTCTGTATTCTCTACTTCACTTACAGGTAATATGTTCAGTGGATCAATAAACAAGATACCTTAATTTTGGGACTGGGATTTCCTTATCATAAACTAGTCATTTCCCCGGGGTATTTCAAGAGTCAGTTGCCATTTTAATTGCACAGTTGTTTTCCTTTTTTTCCCACTGGGGTTTCTGCAGTCTTATTGACTATAATTCACTTCAGAGGCCATGGGTTCTCAGAAGCCAGCCTAGGCCTCATTAATTATAAAAATCATTTCATTCTCCTTTTTACTTTTGCAGCTGTGCTCCCTGAAATATCTGTTGATAAATACTGATGCAGACTGCTTATTTGATCCGTACTCGGTTTCTTAGTGTTTGCGGAGCAGTGAGATCATCCGGGAGAGGTGTCTGGGTACGTGTGTTCACAGGATTGTTAAGACCCTCTGTTCATTTTGGTGTCATGCTTTCTCTATGAAGTCTGGATGACTTGTCTTGGTTTCCTTTCAGCCTTGTTTTCAATAGTCCAGGTTTCTCATGCTGTGAGATGAACCACACTTCACCTATGCATTCTTATTTTGTTTATTTGAACTAGTTTATAACCTTGGTGTTTTAACATTTTAGGTTTAGAGTTTTCCTTAATTCTCTTTTCCTCTATCCCCATCCCACATCCCATCGGTCACCATTTTCTTTCATTTCTTCCCTCTACTATCTCTTAAATTATAATATCTCCTTTTTATTTCCATTTATTTCATATATACATGTGTGTCCATTGTGTCTTTTTTTCATTTCTGCAGCAGGGTCCTAGCTGGTCTCACTGTAGATCTCCACCAAACCTCAGTGGATGCATACTACACCAGAATGGTCTTTCCAACACATCTGTCAGATCGTATTAGAGGTCTGTTTAAATCACCAGGGTAGAGCTATTACTGGAAGGTAATGTCTTCTTTCTCCACATCTGGCCTCTGATGTTGACACCTGCACATTTTGCTGGATTTCATTACCTCAGTCCCCTCAAGTAGTCTCCATGTGCACTGGAATTCCCAGGTTGCCTTGTGGTTCTCCAACAGACACAGAGATTTAACTACTTTTAAAATATTTGTTTTAGCCTTAAATTGGAAAAATTGAAGTCCAGTTTATTATAGCTACAAGGCTTGTGGGAAGGAGCGGGAGAGAGATAGGAGTCCTTAGGCACAACATCCCTCGCCCCTGCCCAGTATAGAGGGACATGTCCCTTTATGCGGGACATATTTCTCTCCTCAACTATAGAATAATAGATAAGTGGGTTTATCACTACTAATCTATTTCTCATCAAAGCAAGTAATTCTATATTGTCTTTTACTTATTTTTCACAAAAGCATAGTAAGTTGGTGGAAACTTCTGGAAAGCTTGAAGAGAATACCTGCCCTTAGCTAGTTCTGAGCCCAACACTCCTGTTCTCCCATCTAGAAAAAATAATTATCTTTTTTTTTAATTTATTTATTTTTATTGAATGGTAACTATGCACATTAATGCACTTCTGGGGTACAAAAATAATTATCTTTAAAACACAGTAAACATTTTGATTAATTTCCTTTTAGTTATTGTGAAGCTCTAAGTTCTGCTTATCAGAAGTACTTCATTGCTTCATATTTATAACTCAATTTCATCCTCAATTCTAAGGCTTCCTGTCAATAAACTCTAAGTTGTCTCTCTTTTTAAACAAATTTTAGCTAGTTAGATGTAAGCATTCCAAACTGTATTTAAAACCAGCACATCGTACCCCATAAAGGCATTCATGTATATATGATCTATGTGTTTATGCCTTAACAAAATAAAAAAAAAATTAGCCAATTGATGTCCTGTTTCATCCCTAGTGAACAACTTTAGTTTGGAGGTAGATGATAAGGACACTACTGTTAGTTTTTTATTAATATAAGAAGACACCAAAATGGAAGGCTTGTGTGCATGTGTGCAGTGTGTGCATGTCCCAGACAAGATAGAAGTCCAAATGAAGTTCAAATATTTTCACTGAGAGGGGGCAGAAAAGCTATCCATGCACAAAAAAGAAAAAAGAAAAGAAAAGGAAAAGAGCAGCAACAGTCTCCAGGTAAGTGACTTGTCAGAAATGTTTTAAATGCTTAAATGTGTGTTTCTAAAATAAGCAAGTGTGTGAATTTAGATAACCGAGGCTCAGATCTCCCATAGCCCATGTCAGTTTTGTGTGCCTCGGGCCACTTGCTTCCACCTGCAAACCCAAATTGTGAGTCTGACCACTTCTAAAATACTAGACACACTTTCGGTTAAAAAAAAAAAAAACCTCACAAAAATTTTACTTTTGGATTCTAAGCCAGGGTAAAATTTAATCACAGAGTTATAAATCCTCTCAGCAAGGGTTTATCTGGAATTGCCAACATCACCCCAAATTCAGCAATGCAAATGACACAGCTATAATATAAGAAATAAGAAAGCTTTCAGTATGTTGTCTAAGAGCTTGAGCACATTGAAAGTGATTTATGAGCAAGCCGACTAAACATTTAAATGCCTTTCCTAGCAATGGTATATTTTTCGATACAACAAGTGCTCTCACGTATGATTCTGCATTCCACGACAGCCCCGCTCCTGACAATATAATCCTTTTCTGATAGGGTAACATTTCCAATCCAAGATTAAAATCTTGGAAACTTGTCAACAGAAAAGGATGATAATATGAGTAAAACTGCAGCTATCAAAGAAAAATGCCCTGCAAGTAATTTCTGTAATGGTCAACTTCTAGTGATTTTCTCTTTCCCCTTCACTCTTAAGTAAAGGGGTTGGCCTGAAGGTCATTTTAATATTTTGGATAAGTACAGTTACAAACCAGAAATTCATGAACACAGGAAAAAGAGAGTCATTTAATACCACAAAAATCAGCTTTTTACACTGCCTTTCTTATTTCCATTTCTAATGTAGACCATAGGGAATGTTTTTCTTTTGATGAATGGTGGTTTAAGCAATGAGTTGACAATAAACCCTTGAACTTCATGAGGCACTAAAAATTAGAGGATCAGAGAGTCTTAAGTTTTCTTGGGTATATTTCCATAATTTTTTCTGTGCTACTTTATTTAATCTTTTACTACTCTAGAGACTAAAACTGAATGACCTACTAGGTCTTTTCCATTTTTTTCTTCTTATGATTCTCTTTTTCTGTTTAGAATGTGGGTGATCTTTCTAATCTCTGGTGTGCCCTTGGCTATACTGTGGATAAATTGGGGTGATTCTTAGTTTTACCAGCTACACAGAATGGAGTATTCAAAGGCATTCGTAGGCCAAAGAATATAACTGACAAAGTCAAAGCCACTTGTACATTTTTGTTACAGTGATCTTTCTAAAGTATTACATTCCCATCCTTTGCTATAGTTGCTAAAGCAAATTTTCAAGTTCTCATTTCTTATTTTTTCTTTGATTAAACATATTATTGTTTCTTTAATGTTCTTTATTCCCTTCAACACATAGTATTTTTCTTATCACTGCTTTGAGTACTTCAAATCACAAATACATACGCCCAGAGTCATACACTGCAGGACATTTTCATCAGTGTGGCTCACTGCATATACAATGGAAGTCCCTTAAGATTGTAACGCCATATTTTTACTGTACTTTTTTATGTTTAGGAATGTATGTTTAGATACACAAATACCATTGTGTTAAAATTGCCTACAGTATTCAGTACCGTAACATGCTGTGCAGGTTTTTAACCTAGAAGCAATGGGTCTTTTATATAGCTTAGGTGTGTATCAGGCTATATCATTTAGGTTTGTGTAAGGATGCTCTATGATGTTTGTACAGTGATGAAATCACCTAACAATGTATTTTTTTCTGAAAAGGTTTCCATCATTAAGCTGCATTTGACTTATACACGCACACATCTTCTTTCTTTTTTTTTTTTATTTTGAGACAGAGCCTCAAGCTGTCCCCCTGGGTAGAGTACTGTGGCATCACAGCTCACAGCAACCTCCAACTCCTGGGCTCAAGTGAGTCTCCTGCCTCTGCCTCCCAAATAGCTGAGACCACAGGCACCCGCCACAGTGCCTGGCAATTTTTTGGTTGCAGCTGTCATTGTTATTTTGGCAGGCCTGTGCTGGATTCGAACCTGCCACCTTAGGTGTATATGGCTGGTGCCTTAGCCACTTGAGCTACAGGCGCTGAGCCACATATCTTCTTTCTTTCTCAGAACTTAAATTTGCACTTATTTGATAATGATTTAGTGGCATTCAACACATAGTTATTAACCAGCTACTATTCTCTGCCATCCAGGCCTCATGTACCCTACTCTAGTTGTATATCACATACTTGGTTTTCAGGGAGCCCACCGTGTGATGAGGAGCTATGTGCCTCAGTCATACTTCAGCGTGGCAATCCTGGGAGGGGGTGAAACAGAGAGGGAAGAGAGGCTCCTAAGAGGACCATGGACCCAGTCTCAGGGAAGAGACTAGAAGTCTTACCCAAGTAGCATTTCTCCAAGTAGGTCCCCATATCACAGCCTTACCACATGGGACCTACCTTGATAAAAATACAAATTCTTGGGCCCATCCGAGACCTGCTAAATCAAAAACTCTAGGGATGGGTTTTTCATCTGTTTTGTAACAAGCCTCTGTGTGATTCTGATATAGGCTCAAGTTTAAGAACTATTCTTCCAGAGGAAGTAAGAACTTTCTAAGAAAAAGATGCTCTATTTGCCATCATACTTTTTCACGTGATTGATTGCTCTTGATAATTAAGTCAGCTGTTAAGATTGTCCATAGTTTTATCTTTAAACTGTAAAAAATAAAAAAGAAAGCAAAAGAAAAAAAAGAAACAGCTTCCTTTTTTTTTTTAAACAAATGTTGGTTATTTATGCTCTGTCTATCCACTACAGATTTAGATGGCTTAAAGGTAAAATTCAGGCAAATAACTAATTACTTTAGAGTTATACAATGCAAAGCAACACCATTAAAAACAACAGTTTCTTTTGAAAACTAAATAGACCAAATTGACCAAATTAATCAACCCTGTTTAGTGTTTCTAGAGATCTCGTTGGCTTTATGAATGTGAGAACAGGTGAGTTCTAGCACCTAATATTTTAGAGGGTTCTTCTGAAATATTTTTGGGAGCGGGTGGGGCAATCAAGTTTCTATTCTTATTCATAAGGAGTAAGAGTAGAATTCACTCTCATCTTACCCCACACTCTCTTCTTCATGGGAGTGAAGGCAAATGGAAGAAAAGGAAACATAAGCTAAACCATCAGATTTGAAGTAATTAAATTGTCTTTAAAATTGTAGTTTTATATTACAACTAATACCTGATGGTCTTCATTTATATGTAGAAAGAACCAATATACAGAGTTACTGGTGAACTGTTTAAAATAAATTCTTTGAAAATCACATGGGTATCTTTAAAAACAAAACCAGTCAGACATGGTAGCTCACACCTGTAAGTTTAGCACTTTGGGAGCCCAAGGCATGAGGATTGCTTGAGGTCAAGACTGTGGGACCATCTTGGGTGACATAGCATGACCTCATCTCTGTGGAAAAATGTTCAAAATATTACCTGGGTGTGGTGGTGTAGGTCTATAGTCTTAGCTACTCAGGATGCTAAGTCAAGAGGATTGTTTGAGCCCAGGAGTCTGAGGCTGAGCTATGATCACATCATTGTACTCTCGCCTGGGTGACAGAATGAGACCTTGTCTCAAAAAAATCCTCCTAAATTCCAAAACTTAAAAAGTGTTGATTGTACAGCAATAATATGAATTTTTCCACAATTTTCAAATATATTATGCTATATTATTTGATACATTATTTAATAATATTATTAATATAATCTAATATAACAATTTAGGTATGTCACATTATAAGTTTGTCCCTCAAATACAAATTACTCAGCTAGTGGATCACTAAGTCCTATACTTTAGGACTTTTGAAATTCTCATCATTATTAGAATTATACCCCTGTGCACCCAACATTAACAATATTTTTAATCTGTTCTCCTCATTCTGATTTTTTTCACTTTCTTACCATCTTTTTGACTTTTTCAATACTTGCTAACTTGACGCCCAGGCTTCTTGTCTTATCCACCCACACCATTCCAACCACATCACCACTGGATTTATTTCTCTAACTTGCACAAGTCCTAGTATTCTCATAATTAAAATGCTTGAGTGGCCCTCTTTGGAATAAAGTCCTTCATATAGGGTCTTTGTTGATTTCTCATTTTCATCTTCCCACACTCCCAATTTACTTCTCCCCTAAAGCTGTATAAAACTCATCTGCAGAGTTTTGAATTTGGCTATTCTTTCCTTGGTTCTGTGAGTTTGAGACTGCTATTTCCTTTACCTGAAATGTTGCCTTCTCCTTGGAATGCCTGAATAACTGATTATTCAAAACTAAGCATCATCTCTTTTGTCATGGTTTCCAAGCTTCTCCAGTAAACTGGACCCTTCCTATTTGTCTCCTTACAATGATGTAAATTACATATAACACATATGTGATATAAATCACATATAACATATGTTATCATAGATAACACACAGCATTCAAGTAAATCATGCGGACAGGGGTACCTGAATGTATCATCTCTCAGGCAATGCTATCTCTGGGTAAGGAAGAAAGAATTACTGTGTTTATAATTATCATTGTACTTGTAATGATTTATTTCTTCTAAAATAATCTGAATCCCATATGTTAAAATATTTGTAGTGGATATAAATGTTGGTTTTAGTTTTATTTGTAATTTTTTATGGGATTAAAGTATTTCTTGATTTAAAATAGATTAAAAAATCTATTTTTGCATACTTTAGTGAGTGGCCCTGAGTCTTTGTTCCACCCAGCTTTTATTGAAAGCTATCTATTAAATCATGGATTAGATAACTCTACAAGTTTCTAGAATCTTTTCTTTGGGAAACTATAGAATCTCTAATTAGAAAGAAAAAATTTTAAGATGACAAGTTATAGCTTCCGCCACTCATTCTGTATTTGTGCCTCAGCCCACACTTAAGCCTCTCTATTGTAGAGATGCCCCTATCTTTCTAGGTAGCCCATTTGGAATGTGTGCTCTGTCCTACTTCTACTTCTTAGAAGGCATTGATCTAGCTGTAAATTCTCTCTTTTCAACATTTATTTCTCAATATTATTTTACTGATGGTGTCTCCTCATCCTCCTGATCATTTGGGGGGATATGATCCAGAGTCTGTCTTAGTGTGTGGAGCCCTAAAGTAAAGACTATGTGTGTAGAGAATAGGAGAAGCATTGCCTCAATCATTTTAGACACTGTACTTGTCTGACATAATCTCAGGTTTACATTAATGCTTCTGAAAACAAAATCACACCAATGGCTCCTTTGAAGATTGCTGGCACCAAGTCTGGTTTCCTTCATTCCTATCTGTACAACTGAATCACTAGGCCTTGACATAGTGGCTAACCTGAGAGGGTGAAAAAAAATGTCCATACTATCTAAAGTAATACATATACATATTGAATGCAATCTCATCAAAACCCCAATGTCAGACTTTGAAGAACCTAAAAAAATAGTACTTCATTTTGTATGGAACCAGAAAAGACCTTGAATAGCCAATATAATTCTTAGAAATATAACCGAATCTGGAGGGATCACATTACCAGACTTTAGTTTGTACTATAAGTTAACAGGGATCAAAACAGCATGGTTCTTGCACAAAAACAGAGACATAGATCTATGGAATAGAATAGAGAATTTAGAGATGAATCCAGCCATGTATCACCATTTGATCTTTGCTAAGCCTAACAAAAATATGCACTGGGGAAAAGAATACTTGCCAGGGTCCTGCCTGGGGGCAGGGTCCTTTAAGACCTGTGGAACTGGCCAGGGTCCACTGACCCTGAGTCTTTGTTCCACTTAGCTTTTATTGAAAACTATTTTCTTATTTAGCCAGGGGAGTAAAATGAGGAAGGGAACAAAAACGTTAGGAGTTTCTCTGAGTAACCATGTTAGTTCTTATATAGTTCTATCTATAATCATTAACTTTAAGGGTCTGGGCAGCCTTGAGAACCCAAAACCTGAGCTTTTTGTGGGGGCAGCCTCCTATGGTGATGCACACAGATTCCTTGGGGGAGGTTAGACCCTTCCAGTTTCTTTGTGGAGCAGACATGGTGGTGTCATTCTCCTCTGAAGAATCAGTGAAAAAGAGGAATTTTTCCCTATCTCCATCCAAAGGCATTTGCCTCTGTGATTAGGGTATAAGCTCTCCTGCCCATATCTCAGGATCTGCCCTGGCCATTATATAAACGTCCATAATGGTATTTACTTTGACTGTTGACTAGGAAAGGGTTGGCCTGGGCCTTGTTCCTTCCCAGGCCTTGTACTTAGCTTCTGCTATGGTCAATGTCCTTCAGAGTGCTTACAGATCACACCAGGGGTGTTTGTAAGTTGCAGTCTTTACAGGCCAGGCTTCCAGTAAAAGCAGAAATTTCCTAGACAAGTAATTTAACTGTTAGTTTGAAAGTAAGCTAACTAAACTGTTTTTATTCCACCTTGCTCTGCTTATTTCCCTATTTCCCCCTTTTCTGGGGATGTTTTTCCTTGCCAAGAATGGGGTCTTGAGCCCCCATTCTCCCTGAAAAATCCATATTTAATAAATGGTGATGGAAGAAATGGTCAGTTACATGTAGATGTCTGAAACTGGATCTGCACCTTTCACCATTGACATAAGTTGATTCTTGATGGATAAAAGATTTAAATTTAAGACACAAAACAATATGAATTTTAGAAGAGAGTGTGGGTAAAATGCTTGAAAATATTTGTCTGGGAAAAGATTTTATGAGGAAGACCTCCCTTGGCAATTGCAGCAAAAATAAATAAATGGGATATGATCAAGCTAAAAAGCTTCTACAAAGCTAAGGGTACCACAATCAAAGCAGACAGTCTTTGAAATGGGAGAAGATATTTGCATGTTATGAATCTGGGGAGAGGATTTTTGCATGTTATGACTCTGAAAAAGCCTTTATAACTAGAATCTACAGAGAACTTAAATTAATCAACAAGAAAAGATCAAACAACCCCATGTATAAGTGGGCAAGAGACTTGAATAGAAACTTCTCTGAAAATGACAAATGAATGGCCAACAAACATGAAAAAAATGCTTGTTGTCTTTAATCATCAGAGAAATGCAATTCAAAACCACTTTGAGATATCATCTAACTCTGGTAACATTAGCCCACAAAACGAAGTCCCAAATCTGCAGGTGTTGGCGTGGATATATCTCAAGAATGGAAAAGAAAATCCAAAGTACTCAATACTAATATGAAACTAATATATAAACAATTGCACAATTACACACCCATACAAATGATGAAACACAATACAGTCGAGCAAGGGGAGGGAGTGAGGAGGGTGATTGGTGGGAGGAGGGAGGGCAATTGGTGAGATGGCACCTAATGTGCACAATGTGAGGGTGTTCAGCCACCCGCTAGGTGAAGGGCTCTTACTACAACTTGAACTTTTCCTTGGAAGTGAGAACCATGTAACCTAAAAATTTGTAGCCTCATATTAATTTGAAATAAAAAAAGAAAAAAATTGAATTCAATTGATAATTGAATTAAAACATTTTGTTGAAGTGTGGTGATTCATTAATTAGTCCCTTTTGGATACTGATATTCTCTTGGCTATGGGTCTGTGCAATGGTATTATAATACCATTCAGACTGCTTTTTTCTCCATCTTACCCTCATGGGTATCATGAGAGTACTTGTCTGAAGGTTTTCTGAAATCTAGATATATTGTTTCTACTCTATTTCTCTGATCTCCCACTTTAGTACCTCTGTCAGTAGGAAATGAGGTTAGTCTGACAGGACTATTCTTAGTGAGCTCATGCTGAGTTTACCGCTTTCTTTTCTACGTACTCACAAGCCATTGTTTAAAAAATTGTGCTAGAATCTTGTCCCAGTCGATGTCAAGCTCAGCACTTGGTATTTCACAAATATACGTTCTTTCTTTTATTATACATCCAAATGACACTTGCCTGTATCCAATTTTCCAGAAACTCTTTTCTACTCTAGGGTTCCTTAAGTTTAATGTAGCCATATCCACAAGTTCTCTGAGTGCACTGAAACTCACACCTCAGCCAAGAGACTAGGACTCATTCAGAGCAGCATCTTTTAATCTCCTCATCCCTTTACGTATACATCTATCACTTATTTGAGAAAGGCATGGGGTGGATTAGCCCAAACTGTAGTTGAGGTCCTGTTTGGAATGATAATCAACAGCAAAGTGAATCAAGTTGGGTGAACAAAATGTTATCAGAAGGTTGAAAGCGTTAGCAGAACTGTACTAGATGCTTAGATAATATAGTAAAATTAAGGATAAAGCCTCTACTCTTACAAATTTGATAGTCAAGTTGGAGGAAATAAGACTTATAAAACCTTAATCCACACAGTTCGATTTGGGAGCAAAGTTGGAGTTCAAAGACTTAATCCTTGCCATTGATAAGAATTTAAAAATAACTCAAGTTTTCTTCTATGTTCCTTGGATTCTATCAAGTGCACCTAGAGACTCTGAAAATATTCCTTAAAATCCCTTTCATCCCACTCCTCTCACATTACAGCTGAGCCCACATCCATCTCTACAATGCCCCCGAAAACCTCCAGCCTTCCAGCAGTGTCTACACTTCTCTTGAATGCCTTCTCATCTCGCTTCTTTTCCTTCTGATTATATATCTCAAAACCTCAGAACTGGGTTGCAACGTGTCTCCTTTTGCAAAAGAGCAGGGAAGAAATTGAAGGAGGCCAAGCCAAAGTTTTCATTAGTGGCATAAAGAAAAGGCTGAGAACACCCCTAGGGTAATAAGTTTTCTTCTGCTGTAATAACCCATAAGAAATAATAAAAATTAAGTTGTTTCCTATGTTTGCATTAATATACACAGCTATCATTTAATAAAATAATAAAAAAAAAAAAAAAAGAAATAATAAAAATATGACATTAGATAATACGAATAAAGAGTAGATTGTGTGGTAGGCAGTAATTTGTAGAGGAAATGAAAAAATAAACCCAGACTCAAGAGGGCAAGGCATTTTGCATGGAGGTAAAATATTTAATCAGGACTTTGAGCTGGCAGAGAAGGGAGACTTTGAGTCTCCAAGACTCAAAGTCCCTAAGAATCTTTTAAGGGTTGCAGTATAACTTATCTACTGGCTGCTTCAGTGGCTAGAGATTGCTGACAAATTCTAAGCCTAGGTATAGGCTAAGATAAACCTTCGTGTCTGGTAAAATGAGTATTTGAGTTGAAATACTGGTATACCAGTAGGAGAAGCAAGGGGTAATGGGCTGCTGCTGATCCAGCCATTTGTGTGACCAGGAGATATGAGAGGGGATAAAGTGGGACTACAAAGCTGATAAAAAGCAAACTTGGCTCTGGGTGGGGGTGGGAGGGTGTATTTCCTACATGCTCCTCCTATGTTCAGGGGTTCTAAATTGTTTGAGCACCTACTTTGTGCCACGAATGCTGTTAGGAACTTTACACACCTTATCTCCTTCATTTCTCTATAAATCTTGCAAAATAGGCAATACTGTCTTCATTCTACGGGGCAGGAGACTGAGTTCAGAAAGGTGAAGTAATTTGCTTAAGGGTCACACCACTGCTAAATGGCAGAACCAGGGTTTAAACTCAGTTAAATCTGATTTCAAGGCTCTCTCTTTTCTGCTGTCTAGATTAAAATTTATCAGGATTCAAAGGGACTTCTCCTATAATCAAAAGACAGGAAGAATTTCAGGCTATCTTTCAAATAGATTGCTATGTTCTGCTATTTTTATAAGTATACTTTCCCTTTTTATGTTACAAAATAAGTGCAGCATAATTGTTTCAGTGAAGTAATGTCAGTGTACTACTGTGTACAAATGAAATTTATTTTCACATACACATTCTATTGGGGAGTTAATAGTAGAGGAAAGTGAAATCTGCAAAGATAATGCCTTACTACCTGATTATTTACTGCATCAGAACAATGCTTGGTGAATGCCTGGCCTTTGGCTGAACTGAGTTTTCTAGTTATTAATACAACAGGTGCTCAAAAGTTAGGTCTGTGAACTAAAGGCCAATTTTAGTGCAGAGGAGAAAATGTGCAGCAATAGATAGCTCAGGAGAGGACATAGTGTATAGGGATACAGCGTCCCTGCAAGCAACAGACACGTATTGCTGAGCAAGGACTCTTCCCAAATGCCCTGGCCATTAATCCCATCAGAACCCTGAACTCTAAATTAAAGCAGGGAACGAACAGCAGGAAGACAAAGCACCCATAACCTAGAGCGGAAAGGTCCCGAGAAAGAACTCTGTGGGAGCAATAAGCTTCTTTTCTCTTTGTTTCTACTTGCTCTCATTTCTTTACAAGGATTTAGAGTGACTGGCTGGTGGGTAAAAATGCAGAGGTGTGAATGAGGGCCAGTTTTAGGAGGGTAACTGACTGGAGGCAACTAGTGATGCTAGAATATTCCTGCAAGGTGTGTGTGTGTGTGTGTGCGCGTGTGTATTTATGTGGGAGGTGGACAGGCTGAATTCCTCGTGGACCTTCCATCTCAGGGGAGGGTGCCCAGACAGGGTAATGTGTATGTGATTATCCTTGTACTGGGAAGTCAGGGGTGCAGGTGAGCTGAGGCCACTGACTAGTGGCTTAGGTAGAGCAGCTGAGATGTCAGTCTGAGGAGATGAGGCTTGCCTCCCCCACCTCTTCCAGTTGCACTGTTTTCTGCCCCAGATGTTCCATTACCGTATGTCCCTGTTTACTCTTTGCCCAACCTTCCTGGGGGCTGTAATCCACCCTCTCTCATTTTTAACCTTGACCCCTGACTACTGACAGCCGTGCATCCCTGCACGTATACTCTGTTATGTGCCCACAAAAATGACTGGTAAACAGGACAGGTGCTGCAATGTTCTCATGCTGCCCCCCAGGCACTTGGAACGGTGTACGCCCTTACAGGCTTCAGGTTTCATGTTCTAAGTTTGGTGTAAGTTTCGTCCTTTCCTCAGCGCCATCTCTCTTCCTGACCACTGTTCCAGGTTGCGGTCAGCTAGATGCCAAACATAATTTACAATGTTTTCTTGTAATCTGCTTCTGTACTATACTCAAAGTCTACACATCTAAAAAGTACCCTTTCACAGTACCATGTAGACTGGCATATTGGTAGGTTGAAAGTCAAGCAGTGCTATGTAGAAGTGATCGTTTCATTTTCATTGACACTGCATCCTTTTCTCAAATCCTGTAATAGCCACATCTCTTCCTTTGGTTAGTGAGAGGCCTCGGGGTTCCTTTCCATGGGCTGTGTCCTTTGGCAGCAAGTTAGTAAGGAGTGTCCCTGGTGATCGTTAGCAGGTGGCTTTAGCAGCATAGTCTCGGTAATTAATTGCTGGATGAGTAGACCCAGGTGGATTAGGAAATGTGTTCCTAACTGAACTGAGAGACCTGAGCAATAGAGCAGATGTCTGGAAATGTGGGGACTGTGTCAAGGCTGTGCCCACATAGATGCTTCCTAATGGTGTGACCTTAGACAAGTCCTCTGAGATCTTTGAGCTCTCAGTTTTCCACTTTGTGAAATGCGGTCAATCCTAATGCCAATTTCATAAGGAAGTTGATAGGACTAAATAAAATAAAGAGAATATTAATGTTAATTATCTTTTTCAACTTGACTGGGCTATGGCATCTAATGGTTTGATTAAACATCACTCTAGATGTTGCCGTGAGGGTACTGTTTAAATGTGTAGATTCTCGGTAAAGTGGATTGCCCTCCCTAATGTGGACGAGCCTCATCAAGTCAGGTGAAGGCTTTATGAGCAGAGACTGAGTTTTCCTCAAGAAAACACAGTTCTGTCTCAGGACTGTGATATAGAAACCCTGCCTGAGTTTCCAGCCTGAAGATCTTGAACTTAAGATGAAATATTAAGCCTGAGCAAGAATGAGACCCCATCTCTACAGAAAATAGAAAAATTAGCCAGGCACAGTCGTACACACCTGCAGTCCCAACTACTCAGGAGGCTGAGGCAGGAGGATCACTTGAACCTAGGAGTTTGAGGTTACAGTGTGGTGACAAACACTGCACTCTATCCTGGGCAACAGAGAGAGAGACTTTCTTTAAAAAAAATATGAAAGGTTAATGTTAATGCTTACCTGCATTTTTAGCCTGCTGGCCTACTCTACAGACTTCAGACTCACCAATTACTTAAAAGACAATTCCCTAAATGTCTCTTCTCTCTGTGTCTTTCAGTCCGTCTGTCTCTCTTCATATATATATATATATATATTATTATATATGTGTATATATCATATATACACATACACATATACACACACATACAGCATGCACATACATGTATATATACATTCTCTATATGTGTGTGTGTATATATCTATGAAGAGAAACAGACATATATAAAGGGAGAGACAGAGATGGAGAGGTTCTGTACATAACACATACCCTACTCATTTCCATTTCTCAGGAGAACCTTGACTAACACAGGAAATAAAGCACTTGGCACTTCTTCCTGGCACACAGGCCTCCATTACACGAGAAGCTATTATTTTAAACTTCCTGGATCTTAGATTCCTCATTTATACAATGAAGGAGTTGAGTCAGCAATCTCGAGGGTATCATTCAACATTCTAAATAACTCGAAAACTTTAAATATAGAGTCCTGCATCATGAAAGTCATCCTTATGGGGAAGGAAAACAATTTAAAGTACCTAAACCCCTTGCTATTGATTTTTCCGACTTAATTGCACAACTCTTTATGCATTAATACTGGTTTTCCATTTCCTAGTGTGCTTATCAGAATGTCCAGTGTGTTCTCAGTAAGCTGAATATAAAGAAAAATTTGTGATGTCCCCAAAGGTTTTCACATTCAAAGAGCACTGTGCTCTTAAACTTGTTATAACGTAGACTGGGAATTGTTGGCCCAGTGGGGAATTTCAGAAAGGAGACTGGGAAGGAAGTTTCATCTGGGAACCTCAGAGAATGAAAAGAGGTAGGAATTATTAAGGGAAAAGTAGGATTTCAATATCTCAGTTTGTTTTATTTATTTCTTTAAAGGAAAATAAAGTGGTCCTTTTGTCTTTTGAAATAGTGCAGGTAATCACTTATGAATCTCCTTATCTAAGTCAGTGCACTCCCTCCCACCACTGAGGACCTATTCTTTTATATGCCCCTTCCTCTGCTTTATTAATAGAATTTTTTATCTCTTGAAATATTTCTTATTTTTTTTTTGTTCATTATTCCCACTAAAATATAATGTTGATGAGAGCACTTTGCTATATTCAATCCTGTATCTTGAGAGTCTGTAACTGTACTGAAGATGCAGGAAGATACTCAACAAATATTTGCTGAATATGCAAAAATAGCTGGACACAAATGTCGTGTTCACCACCATGACAACTATTGTCATGTACTGGATAACTTCATTTTTTGTTCTCTTTAAACATTGATTTTATTGATACACAAAAGATGTACATATTCTCAGGGTACATGTGATAATTTAATACCCAGCCTCAGGTATCTATCATTCTACTTTCTACTTTCGTGAGATAAACTTTGTTGGCTCCCACATATGCGTGAGAATTTATCTCACTGGTGTTTGTCATTCAGTGCCTGGCTATTTCACTTTATGTCATGTCTGCCAGTTCCATCCAAGTTGCTCCAGGAGACAAATTTTACTCATTTTTTATGGCTGAATGATCTTCCATGTGTCCGTATAGAACATGTTTTCCTTAGGTATTCATCCATCAGTAGACACTTAGGTTGTTTCATGTCTTGGCTACTAGGAATCATACTTCCATGAGCACGGCAGTGCAGATATCCCTTTGATATACTGATTGTAGTTCCTCTGGGTATATCCTCAGAAGCAGGGTTGCTGAATCATAATAGGAATCCTGTTTCTGGTTTTGGAGGAACTTCTGTATTATTTTCCACAGTGGCCATTCTAATATATGCCCATCAACAGAGTACTGGTGTTCCCCTTTTCATGTACCCTCGCCAGCTTTTGTTAGTTTTTTATAATAGCCATTTTAAGTAGGGTACAATGATATGCGTTGTGGTTTTGATTTGCTTTTCCCTGATGATTAGTGATGCTGAACATTTTTTTCATATAATTGTTGGCCATTGGTATACATTCTTTTTCAAAAGGTCTATTCACATCATTTGCTCCCTTTTAAATTTAATTATTATTTTTTCTAATACGTTGAGATCCTTACATATTCTGGTTATTGCTTAATAACTTTGTCAGATGGATAGTTTGCACACATTTTCACCCACTCTGTGGGTTCTTTACTTTGCTGCTTGTTTTCCTTGCTGTGCCAAAGCTGTTTAGGTTGATGCAATCCCATTTGTCTATTTTTGCTTTTATTGCTTATGCTTTTGAGGTCTTACTCCAAAAATCTTTGCCCAACCAATGTCCTGAGCATTTCCCCAACATTTTCTTCTAATGGATTCCTAGTTTCACATCTTAGAACTAAGCCCTTAGGCCCCTTTATTTGATTTCTGTGTGTGGTGAAAGACAGGGGTCTAGTTTCATTTCTTTGCTGTGGATATCCAGTTTTTCCAGCATCATTTGTTGAAGAGATAGTCCTTCCCCTGATGCATATTCTTAGTGCCTTTGTCAGAAATGAGTTGCCTGTGTATGTGTGGATTTACTTCTGAGTTCTCTGTTTTGTTGTTTGGTGTATGTATCTGTTTTTATTCCAGTATCATCCTGCTTGATTACTATAGTTTTGGAGTCTGTTTTGATGCCTGGTAGTGTGAGGTCTCCAGATTTGTTCATTGGTTTGTTCGTTTATTAACCAATTTATTGTTCAGGATTGCTTTGACTATTCAAGGTCTTTTGTGGTTCTATATGAATTGTAGGATTATTTTGTATTTCAGTGAAGTATGTCATTGGTGTTTTGGTAGACATTACATTGAATCGGTAGATCATTTTGAGTAGAATGACACTGTCCACCCTTTTTAGAAAATGTCAATAGATTTAGGAGATGTAAATGTTTTTTGTTACATGGATGAATTGTGTAATGCTGAGGTCAGAGCTTTTAGTATATTCAAGCATGGATATTTTAATAATATTAATTCTCTTAATCCATGAGCATGGGGTATCTTTCCAATTTGATGTCCTCTTTAATCCCTTTCATTAGTGTTTATTACAGTTCTTTTATAGAGCTTGAGTTAAATTCATTCCTATGCATTTTATTTTTCTCCAGTTACTGTAATTGGGATATCATTCTTGATTTCTTTTTCATATTGTTCAATGCTTTTGTATATAAATACTATTATTTTTTGTAGGCTGATTTTGTAACCTGCAAATTTACCAAATTATTTATCATTTTTAACAGATTTTTTTGGTGGAGTCTGTATGTTCTTCTAATAAATGATCATGTCATCTGTGAAGAAGAGTAAGTCTACTTCTTCCTTTCTAGTTTGGATGGAATTTATTTCTTTCTCTTGCCTAGTTGCTTTGGCTAAGACTTCTAGTACTGTGTTAAATAAAAGTGGTAAGGTGGGCATTCTTGTCTTGATCCAGATTGTAGAGAAAAGGCTTTCATTTTTTCCCCACTTAGTATGTTGTTAGCTGTGAGTTTGTCATACACAGCTTTATTGTTTTGAGCTATGTTTTCTGTGCTTAGATTGTTCAGAGTTTTTGTCATGAAGGGATGTTAAATTTCATCAAGTCTTTTTCAGAATATATTGAAATCATCTATTGTTTCTGTTACTGATTCTGCAAATGTGGTATAGTACATTTACTGATCTAGTGAGATAGATGAGGAATGATCTTTTTAATATGTTGTTGGATTTGGTTTGCTTGTATTTTGTTGAGGCTTTTTGTATCTATGTTTATCAGGAATATTGGCTTGTAATTTTCTTTTTTTGTTGTGTACTTGTCTGGTTTGGGTATCAGGGTAATGCTGGCTTTGCAGAGTGGCTTTGAAAGTAAATCCCTTCTTTTCCAATTTTTTGGAGCAGTTTGAGTAGAATTTGTCCTACTTCTATCATTTCATAATTATTTTAATTTATATTATTATATTATTATTTATATTATTTTTCCTTGATTTTATGAGATGAAAGAATTAAAAAATATATATAGCATTTTTGTTTGTTGTGATACATTTTTCAAGTTCTTTTTTTTTGCTTAAAATCTTTGTTTGTTTAAAGAATTCTTTATATATTTTAAATACTAGTCCTTTGTTAGTTATATGTGCTGTAAATGTCTTCTCCTTTTTATGGCTTGTTGACTTTTTTAGAAAACATTTTTTTAATGATGTCTTTTGGGGAAAGAGATGTGCATAAGATAATCAAACTTGGCTGGGCTCAGTAGCTCATGCCTGCAATCCTAGCACTCTGGAAGGCTGAGGCGGGTGGACTGTTCGAGCTCATTGAGACCAGTCTGAGCAAGAAAGAGACCCTGTCTCTACTAAAAATAGAAAAACTGAGGCGAAAGGATAGCTTGAGCCCAAGAGTTCGAGGTTGCTGTGAGCTCAAAAAAAAAAAAAAAAAAAAAGAAAGAAAGAAAAAGAAAAGACAGTCAAGCTTCTTAATGTGCCCTTTAGGACCTGACCTGCCTTTTTAAATCTTTAGTTTTGAAATTTCTTTCCTAGCACCGCAGTCTTGAACATATTCTCCAGAATTTTCTTCTAAAATTTAGCTGTCTTGCCTCACATTATTACATCATTAGTGCTGACTTCTGAACACATAATGAATTTGAGATATACTTCTTTGAAATATGGATGTCCAATTTCCCCAGCCCCTTTGGAAAGTTCATTATTTCCCTGATAATCTACATTGCCCCCTATCAAAAATCAAGTTATTCAATATGTGTGGATCTGTTTCTGGACTATTATTCTCCTTGATCAGTTTGCCTAAACATGTTTCAGTCCCAAATTGTCTTTATTCTGTGGTTAGTTTTGATATCTGCTAGATCCTTTTTAGTTTATCTTTGCTTTTTCATATAAATTTTCATATCAACTTTTCAAGTTTCTTAAAAAAGTGGCATATTTATTAGAATTATTTTGAATCCACAAATAACTTCTACAATTGACATCTTTATAACATTGAGTTTTTAAAGATAATGTATTTCTCTATTTTAGGTTTTTTAAAAATGTATTTCAATAAAGTTTTATAATATCCCCCAAGAAGATCTTATATTCTTTGTTAGAGTTATTCAAATTTTTTTCATATATACTTCTTACCTCATTAAAGTGGTATCTTTTTTACTTTTTATTTTATTATTTCTTTAATTTCAGATTCGTATGAGGGTACAATTAGATTATATTGTTTTCATGTGTTAGGTAAAGTCCAAGGAAGTGGTATTTTTTTAAACACTCCATTTTTGAAACTCCTTGCAGATGAAACAAATGCAATTACTTTTTGTACATTGATCCTAAATTCAGCAAGCTTGCTATACTCATTGCCTTTATGGTTTCAATATGAAAAATAGCAATTTGCTTTCTTCTTTTCAACTCATACTTTCATTTGCTATAATGCACCATGTAGGACATTGGGTACAATGATGAATAGCAGTCAATCTTCCTGACAGAGAAAAATTTTCACATTTTACTATTCAGGATGATGTATACTATATGTTTTTTGTAGATGATTTAATTATAAGTGGATGTTAAATTATACAGAGTGCATTTCATGTATCTATTGAGATAGTGACTAATCACCTTTCAACTTTTAATATGGAGACTTACATTAGTTGATTTTCTAATGCTAGAATGGCATTAGCATAGGTGATATAAACTCAGCTTGGTTAAATTGTATTATTTATGCACTGAAGGATTTGGTTTGTTGATGTATAATTTAGGATTTTTTTTTTATTGAGGTGTGTGAATGAGACTTATCTGTAATTTTATTTATAATTTTATGGTTCTTGTCAGATTTTACCACAAAATTATATTGGCTTCATAAAATGAGTTAGAGAATGTTCTTTCTTTTACCTACTTAGATTAAAAAAAAAATAATTGGAGTTTCTTGATTGTTTTGTATAAGCCATGGGCAAATTTGTCTGAGGTTGATGTTTTCTTTGTGGTAAGATTTTAAAGTACGGTTTCAATTACTTTTGATGACTCCAGGGTTACCCAGGGATATTTTTATTTTTTCTTCTATCAGTTTTGATATAGTATATTTTCTTGGAATTTTTCTATCTCATCAAAGTTTTATATTTATTGACATCAAGTTGTTCTTATTATCCTTGTATTATCTTTTTAATCTTGTAGCATCTGTAGTTTTATATTTATTTGCTCATAATATGACTTATTTGTAAAAATCCTCTCTTCTTTTTTCTCGATCAGAGGTTGCTCTATTGTACTTATCTTTTCAGTTAATGACTCTTCAATTACTTTCTCTTTTATTTATTTCTTCCTTTATTTGTATTATTTCCTACTTTCTACTTTCTTTGTTTTTTTTTTTCTGTGAATTTCTTGTGTTTGATGCTCATGTCATTTATTATTGGGTTTCCTTCTTTTGTAGTAAATGTGGTGTGACAGTTAAGTTCACGAACTTGTCACTGTGCTCTTACATTGGCACCACTGTACAAACAACTCATTAAAGTTTTATAACCTTTAAGTTTGTTATGAGTGTCTCACAGCTGTGTTTGTATAGATGTGTGGTGGTGTGTACTTGTGTGCCATTGTGTGAATGTTGGAGTTTGAATTAGAGCAACAAATGATAGAATTCCTGCTAAACTTGATAAGAGTGGAAGTGAAATCAGGGACATGTTAGTCCAAGTTTATGAAGATAATGCCGTGAATAAAACAGTAGTGTACAAATGGATTAAATGATTTTCCAAGGAGGAGAAAACATCACTGATGAAGAGAGGTTAGAGTGGCCAGTAATTAACAGAAATGATAAAAACATTGTAGAAATTTGTTGAATTGTGGGTCAAAATCATGGGCTGACAGTGAGAAGCATAGCAAAGCAAGTAACCATTGATAGAAAAACCATTATGAAAATCTAACTGAAACTGTTGGCATGAGAAAAGTGTGTACAAAAATGATCCTGAGGGAACTCACTGGTGAACACTGTCTTTGGGGGGAGTTTTTAGCCAGTAAACAAGTAACTATATTGTAAAATCATCCCTACTTACTCGATCTAGCCTCCAGTGACTTTTTCTTTATCCAAAGATAAAGGAAATATTGAAAGGAAGACATTTTGATGACATTCAGGACATTAAGGGTAATACAACAACTCTGATGGCCATTCTAGCAAAAGCATCCTGAAATTGCTTTGAAGAGTAGACTAGGTGCTGGCATCAGTGTACAGCAACCAAGGGGAATACTTCAAAGGTGAACACAGTGATGTTCAGCAGCAAGGTATGTAGGACTTATTCTAAGATGAGTTTACAAACTTAATTGTCCAACTTTGTATATTAGTATTAGTGCCATTCTTTTTTCTTTAACCACATGAGACATTGTTCTTTTTGTTTCATATGGCCCTTGTCTATTTCTATTTTCTCATATGTTTACTATTGTCTTTGTCTTAACTCTCAGAGATTTCATCCGGGGTAATTTTACTTCTGCCTAAAGTACATCTCTCAAAATTGTATTATTTTGCGTTACTATTGATGTTGGTTCCAGCTCTTATTCCTTTATCAGTAACCGTCTCCTATTCTTTGTCTGATTACAAGATAATTTATTGTCTTTGTTGTCTTCAGTTAAATCGTGATGTCTTTAAGTATGATTGTTTTTATGTATTCTGCTTAAGATTTTTTTTTTTCTTCCTGAGTCTGTGGTCTGATGATTCCATCCATTCATGAAAATCATCAACTTCTTCTTTTTTCTTAAAGGACATTCCTTCCATCTAGAATTTAACTTAGGTGTATATTAGACTACCTCATTCTATCCTCAGTATCTCTTAACTTCCCTTTCTCATTTTCTGTATCTCTTTTTCTCTTATATTCCAAATATAGTTTTTCACCTCTGACTTCTAGCTTATTCTATCTTTAGCCATGTCTAAGTTGTCTATTAGTTATCTATTGTTGTGTAATAATCACTATAAAACTCAGAAACATAAAACATCAATTTGTTATTTCTTAGAGTTTCTGATAGTCGGGTGTTCAGAGGTTGCTCAGTTGTGTGCTTTTGGGTTCAGGATTTTTCATGAAATAGCATTGAGTTGTAAGCCAGTGATGCAGCCATCTGAAGGGCTGAAAGATTCACTTCCAGGCTCACTCACGAGGTTGGCAGGAGGCTTGAGTTCCTCACAGTGTGACAATTTGGCTTCCACTAGAGTGAGTGATAAGAGACAGAAAAAAAGGGGGAGAAAGAGCAAGACTGAGAGGGGAGGCAGAGAGAGGGAGAAGGAGTGAAGGGGGGAGAGAGAGAGAGCACACTAGAGAGCCCATAGTATTTTTAAAAACCTAATCTTAGAAGTACATATCACCACTTGTACCCTATTGGTAGGAGTAGACCACACAACACTGTGAATGCCAAGAGGTGGGATTATTAGCAGCCATCTTGGAGGCCCACTCCCATAACAATGAGAACTATCCATTGAACTTTTTATGGAAATGATTCTATTTTCCATTTCTAGAGTTATATTTTTTTAACCCTCGTATCTGCTTACTTGTGCTTTGCTTATAGTTTTAATTACTACTTTTGCTTTTAAAATACCTATATAAAATACATTTATTTTATATTCTCTGTCTAGTAACTTCAGTAACTGAAGAATTGGCTGGTCTGAATTTGATGCTTGTTGTTTCCTCTGGCTATCACTCAGTATCTCAATACTATATCTGCTTTATTTGTGAATGTGATTTTATTTTTCTTAGAACTTCAGCTTAGGAATTCCTCAAAAACAAATTTGGGGCATGTTCTTCCAAAGAGAATTAGCATTTGCTTTTGTCAGTTACCAGGGAGCACTTTTAACCTAGGACAGTTTAAACTAAGTTTATGGTTTATAATTTTTTTATATCACCCAGATAACATAAATTTAGTCAGCAAAACTATATGAATATTAGCTATGTTTATAAATCATAAGAAGAATTTCCCCCTTTCAATTAGCATCAAATGTGAGATCAACAATTATTCTTTTTAATTTGGTGTTATCCTAGCTACATGAGAGTCTGAGGTGGGAGGATTGCTTGACCTTGACAGAGGCTGTAGTGAGCTATGATCGCACCACTGCATTCCAGCCTGGATGACAGAGCAATATTCTGTCTGTTAAAAAAAAAAAAAAAAAAAATCCTTGTACTCTCTTGAACTGGGTTTAGTTTTAGTTATCCTCCTTACACTAATGTTGCATGCTTCCAGGATTGCAAGTTAATGCAGAGTAGTCTCCTATTAGACTGCCCGCCATGGGCAGGGCCATGGCCTTTGTCTTTTATATCCTTCAGTAAGGTGAAACTGAAGCTCAAGTTTACCTGCCAACAAATGTGGCTGGTGCTCTACTTTCCTGCTTGAGTGTCTACTTTTGTGTAGTTTTTGGCTTGTGAGTATAGCTTGCTAGCTCATCAATGCATTACAAAGAAAAATAAAAACAAACACGTTCTTAAAACTACATTTTATTCAGCAATTATAAACCCTCAATTGGCGGGTTTGGTGTAGAAACCTCATCCCCCTTACTGCTGGCAATGCATTGTTTCCTTCCCATTACTTCCCAAGTTCTGTTGTCCTTTATTTAAGGTAAATAGTTCAGAAGTGGAAGACAGTGACAGGATGCATGTTGTCCTTTTACTATTTCTTGAAGATTATATTTTATAACAGTATGCAAAGATTGTTCTCTTGCATGCTGGTTTTCTCAGTGGATATTTAAAAAGGATGTCCAACTTTTCTGGGATTTAATAAGATTTCTGCAACAGAGTCTGCTGGCTTTGGAGAAATTTAACTTCTTTATTTTAGTAAGTGTATATTCTGAAGTTTTGAAATGTTTAGAATAGACAATGATCTGAATAGGAATGTAAATTATTGATTTTTCCAAACACAGGAGGATGGACTAATGATGACAGAGAACCTTTTAGACCTATGATTTCTCATGTATTCTTGATATTATACTTTCTCTTTCATGGTTCCATCTTTCACATTAAATACCCAATTTTAAATTCCATTGTCTAATTGATTTAATGATTAAGAAAATGTTCCTGATATCGAGCCTAAATTTTTCTTCCTAATTTATTCCTATTACTCCTGGTTAAATCTTGAATAACTAGGATTGATGAGGAGCTGAGAACTAATTAATTGATCGCTAAAGCATTGCAATATTCTTCCACACTGCCCCGAATTTTCTTAGCTTTAGAAGCCGTTTCAACAGTAAACTGCATTGGAAAGCTGTTTATTGTCATTTCTTGGTGTTTTTCACAGACAAGTTAATTTTAATATTTCCCCAAAGATGTCGCATGGAGGTGTAGACTAATAAAAGGCTCGTGTTTCACAGAGATGTATTCACGTGCTCTTCCTTAGTTGAATTTATCATATTTGTGGGAAAGGCTCTCAAATCTAATTGACCCTCAGGGACCCACTTTTCTGGTTAGAACTTACTGCTGCCCTTTGAGCAGCAAAGGGCTCTGACTGAGCAGGCTGTCCTTTCTGGAGCCAAGCTTCCTCAGTTGTTTCTGACTCTGACCCCTTCTCTCACTTTGCCTTGAACCAAAGAATTCAGCTCTGTGTGGTTTTCCCTTGGTGAGTTTTCTTTTTTTTTTAAACTCCAATGTGATTAAAGTTCCTTGAATGGGAGCTGTGTGACAGCCTCCATTTTCCAAAGATTGCTCTGGGAAATGCAACAATAAGCATTTAAGTAAGGGAAAGTGTGTTCTTAGTATCCAAGATAGTGACAGTAACTTCTATTCTGCAATCAGGGAAGGCTCCACACTTCAAAGGAAGTGAGGTTTGACTTGAATCTAGATGGTTAAGTAGGGTTGGGGCAGGTAGAGAAGTGAAGACAGGCTTTCTAAACAGAAGGCACAGACTATGCAAATTCACCAAGATAGGGCTGTTTGGTGGTGGGGATGGGATATAGAGTGTGTAGGTGAGGCAGGCAGGCTCGGAATCCAGAGTGCTGGGTGTGTCCTTTTTTAGAACTTAGTTTTGCATGGAATGACATGACAACTTCGTAATGGGGGTGGCTCCATAAGTGTTTGTTGTTGATGATGTCAATGAGATTTTATATGAAGGGATTTTAAAGCTTGGTTTAAAAGGAATGGTTTCAGTGGAAGAAAAATGATTGGATCTTTGATTTAGCACACATATTTTGGTTTGCAGGTTGTTGCAAAATTCCACATCAAAACCACTGCCTTGCATCCCCTTGTTCAGGTATGTTTTAAGGTCCAATTTATGAGAGAGACTCTTGAGGGGACTTTTGTTTTCTCCCCAGTTAAAAATGCAGCATGACCTGGGAAATCCAATGTGGATTTGACAGCTCCTTCAACTGTTAGACACGTGGCTGACCTGGAGGGGGCTTTTCACACTGATGTGACACACGGCAAGGCACCATCACCTGCTGTGTGGGATGAAAGGGTAGGCTTTGGCTTTGGAATTTGAATATTAATTATTAGTGGTAAGATGGAAAGGAAATATATTTTTATTAATTTATCTTTTTTCATTTTTTATGAACCATTAGACAGATACCTTTTATATGGTGCTGAGTGCCTTTTTAGTAACCTTCTAGAATTTTACGCACGCTGTCTTGGTTTAGATGAGATCTGGGAAATGTTGCCTTGTAAGTGCCTTATCTTGGTATTGTATGAAAACATGACTGTGGCGTTTATAAAATTACCTCAGAGCAGCGCCCAAAGGATTCTTATGTTTTTCTCCTTTCCCTGCTAATGAGCAGCGTGTGGGAAGAGAGCAGGGTCAGGGTTATTCAATAATGTTTGTGCATTCAGAGTTTTTGTTGGCCGAGATGGGATTTACCTTGATATACTCTGAATTTATTGGTTAGCAACTATATTAATGAAAGAAAATAATTTTTTTCCCTTTTGGGAGCTCCGTTAGCATTACTGTGAGTTCTTTTCTGTAGTGTTAATTTACTTTTAGATTAGAGGGTCACAAATGTTCCCCACCTGTTTTCCTTTCATCTCTGCCTGACTGCTTATGCCAGCATGTTGGGGAAGAAAGAAAAATGTATTCAAGGAGAGAGAAGGTTGAAGACGAGAGATAGAGAAGATCAGAGGGGATGAAAAAGACAGAAGAGGGAGGGAAGAGTGGGGAATAAAAAAAAGAGAAGAGAGGAGAAAAAGAAAAATGAGAGAAGAGATCCTCTTTCTTATTTTTCAGCATTTCAATTTACTAGACACGTATCTGTGGAGCAGTGCCTCAGGAGTATAGAGATTCCTAGTAAGGCTGACTTACTGGTTACTAAGCAAGAAAATTCGAACTAACTCATGGCCTCTGAAATAGTTTGAGACAGCAACTATAAAGAAAAGTAATAGGCCTAAAACACATTGGACTCGTGGCTGTAACTTCCATTTGAATGAAGATGAAATGTATTCATGGTTTATGTCCTTTCTGATTAGCATCTCGAGATGTATATGTGTACACACACAGCCATATTTTATTTGCAACTTCATTTTGGCAGGCGTGTGGCATCTAAACTACCTTGTGAAATATTGCCTGGGGTCAAAGGAACAATTTCTAAAGTTGGTAAGAGTAAAAATTAAAAGGTGAAAGAAATGAAGGAAGGCAGTTTACCACGGTGATATCAAATTTTATTTTAATTTTTCAGCCTGAAGTTTCACACAAAAGATAAATCTTTCCCGACAGCATAGGCTAAGGAATATATCATATCAACTTGCAAGTTATTAGCTGAGGTTTCTTTTTTTTTTTTTTTGAGACAGATATCACCTCAGTAACTGCTCCAAATGCATTTACTTTATTTTAAAGGTTGTTCTTTCCATTATTAATGCCATACTGAATCACAGAGCCATTTATGATGAAATGTGCTACTCTAAAAATCCTGTAAATGCGTCTGCAATGGTTGTAGATATGTTTCAACTCATCCTAAAATATACTGTAAATTTTTGGAGGATGTTTTTATCTCTCTGTATATTCTCTGCAGACTGTTAGAATCCAATTTATTAACTCTCTGGAAGGTGAAAGCTCTGCTTGAATAAAGTGACACCAATATTTGTTAGGATTGCCTCAAATTATGTGTTTTATGAGATAACAGCACAATTCCAAACTTAGGAGGTTTTACATCAGTAATGATTCTGGTGGTTGTGATGTACACATGTTTAATGAACTTCAAAAGTGATTTCTTTGCTCATTAAAACCAGAAAATTTATCTCCTATCATATTTTCAGTGTCCCTACAGAAAGTGGGAAATTTTACTTAAAGAAAAAAAAATGCGTTAATAAATTCCATAAATGGTTTTAAAACTTATCCATCTGTAAAAAGGCAGAGAGAAGTAGAATAGGAAACTTCAAATGGCACTCTTGGAGGCCTGAGTTTAAGTGCTTGTATTTTCTTTTTTCTCGTAACCTGGACACCTCAAGTTTAGTCAATTAACCTCCCAGAAAACTAGCTGCCTCAAGTGTCAAACAAGAAAGTTGATTATGGTTTCTTTCTTTCTTTTCTTTTCTTTCTTTTTTTTTTTTTTTGGTCTAGACTTGTCTTTCTAGACTGGATGCAGTTTTCCAAGACTCTTAGAGCAACAAGAGAGTAGATTGATTTGGCAAGACTAGTGCCTGTGTAATGCCTAGGGCATTTAAACAAGATAAAGAAGTAGATGGGGTTATCTAGACTCCAGATTTATATTTTAGGGACATGAAATACCCAGGACTGATTTTAGGGCTCCTCTGGAGATTATCTAGATTAGGTTTGAATTCATGCATCTCCCTTTGCAGACAAGGAAGCTGAGTTCTCAAAAATTGAGGGGTTTAGAAATCTTACACACCATATAAATGTTGAAAAAGCTTGAAACTCAGACTTCTTATCCCTTTTACTGGATGTCATTTAGCAACACAGTTTCCCTTTTCTGCTGCCTTTCAAAACTTGCCTTAGGAAAGGACACCATAACTTTTGGATTAGGCATAGATATAAATGACTGATGAGTCTTCAAATAGTAGACGTAATAATGATATTTGATTACTGACACCAATATATAGAGAGAGGCCTGGTATTTGGAGGGCTTGTGACATTTTTTCAATCTCTTGAATTGGCCCCCGTGCTCTGTTAGTTCTCCCATCAATTATTGTTCCCTTTTCTTGTTGTTCAAGTAAAAACAGGCCTAAACTCTACTCTAGTATTTGTGAAAACTTGGGGTGCCTTGGCCTTCATGTTTCCAGGGGAAGAAGGTCAAGTTTTCATTGATTTAACCACTGTTTATTGAGGACCTAGTATCTCTGAGGTAGTGGTTCTCAATCTGTGGGTCATGACTCACGGGAACTGTATTAAAGGGTTGTGGCATTAGGAAGGTTGAGAACCACTGTTCTAAGGATTAACTGGGTAATAAGGCTACAGCAGTGAGCAGGATTCAGTTCCTGACCTGACAGGTTTGTATTCAGCGACAGATTCTCTCTCTCTCAATCTGTCTTTCTCTCTTAATCTTTCTCTTTCTCTCTCTGGCTAGCCAGGGAGGAATCAGCTATAAATGTTCAGAAGTCACTGGGTGGGCCTCTGCCATCTCATTTTCCCCACATATTTTTTTCAGAAGTATTAATAGAAATTCCTTTAGAAGGGGTAAAAAAAAAATTCTGCAAATAATGACAAGACTCTTTTTCACTGTCTTTCCTTTTAATGTGCATTTGGTGTCAGAAAATTCTCCTGAAGGAAATGACTTAGTATTAATGTATTCTTGATTTTTTTTTTGCAACATATGTTGAACCTAAATAGGGTACAGCAGTAGGCTTCTTAGGAATCTCAAGAATCAAAAGGGATATATAAATACTCCATCCACAAAAGAAGGCACAAAACAGACTGCACCTAGCATATTTTCAAATCCTGCAGCCTGCAATCTTTGTTACTACAATATTTTGGTTCTACTTCAAGCAATTTCTTCCACCTTGTATAATTATGGCACTGAATAAATGTTCAGCGTTAAAACAGTTACTGCATTTCAACTCCAGGATGGCTGTGTTTCAGAACGGAGGGAAGCGTGTGCCTCCTGGATGAAAGGTGTAGTATAAATGCAACTTATTACCATTTTAGGCAGAATTCCCAGGCTGGCATTCAGCAATTAAAAAAGCAAAGCTAAACAAGCCCAGGAGATCAACATTGCCTTTCCTTCCAACCCAAGATGCTCAGTTATTATGGCCCGTTCACTAGAAGGCTCTGCTTCCTTTACACTTTGCAGCCTCTAAAACAGCACAGGCAGGAAGTGAGAGAATTATGTTTTTCACTTTTGTTAATCAGTGGAGAGTTTAAATGAAGAGGTACAAATGGCTCTTTCAAGAGTTTGTCAAAGCAAAATTCACAGTAGGAAAGATTTACTGATTTTCTCCTCTCAATTGAATAATCTCTCTTGATATTTCCAGGCCTTTATCTTCTCTTCAAAGAGCACTTTGTCCTAAGCTTGGGTTTGCGAGGTGCACGGTTGAGGTAAAGAGTCTATCTTCATTGGAAAATGTTGATTTACAATGACATGCTTCTGGGGGAACACGGTTTAGCAAAATAGATATTTCCATAATTCAAAGAAAAGAAATTCAATCTTTTTGAAACCTTATATACTGGTGAGTAATAAATGAAAAATACTTTTCTTAGAGATACAGGACTTTACTATGAGAGCAAATTTTTCTCTCAAACATTCTTGCCATTAAATATTCAGTATTTCTTTCTGCCTATTCTTTTCCAAGTTCAAGGTTATATACTCTTCCCCTAGGTTGTAAGGTATCTGTACTTATGAGTAAATGTGAGAGCATCTTTCCAGGTACTGCCATAATCATCTTTCTAACATTGTGTATCTAATGAATCTGGAAACTCAAACCTCAAGGCCACATTATCTACCATTAGTAGCTTGTGTTTGGATAAACCACACCAACAGATAGGATGATGATAATTTTTATCATCAAAACAGTGCTTTAAATGTATAAGTATATGATCCCAAATTTAGCTCAAACACATTCAAAAATATACATTTCTGTATAAATTTTCTCCTGAATAAATAACAGAAAAAGGAAATTAAGTAAAAACTAAGGAAATCTGAACATAGGGTGGACTTTAGTTAATAACGTATCAATAATGGCTCACTGTGTTGACAAACATACCAAGATAATATGTTAGTAATAGGAGGAACTGGGTATGGTGTACACAAGAACTCTCTGTCCTATCTTTGTAATTTTTCTATCCATCTATTACTATTTTAAAATTAAATAATTATTTTAAAAAGTCTGGCTAGGGCATGGTTTGATCTGGGAGAACACAGTTACTATAATGTCACAATTCTTTGGCATGATACTTGTTTCAAGAGTTATTTCTTCCAACAGTAAGTAGAAGTCCAAAACTAGCTTTACAAACTCTCTGTAACTTGGGCATATATTTGTTGCATCTCTTTTTTTTTTCTACATTATTTCTCTCTTATTAAGCTGTAATGCATTATTAGTACTATAGTCAGACTGGTGTCTTCACTCTAAATTTTGGCTTTCTCTTGGCCTAGAATGCTCCACCTCCTTTTCAGAGCGTACCTATTCTCATTGGCATGCTGGTATTTCAACTTCTATGAAAAAAAAGAATTTCCCTGTTTTGTAGTGTTTCCCCATTTACATGATGTCAATGCACCCAAAGTGGCCAATTTCAAGTTGCTGATGGTTTAACAATTAGCAACAAAAATTCGTAAACGTTTAATAACCTCCTCTAACAGATGAAAATATGGACCACCTCCTTTCAGACAGCCTTAGCTCCCTTTAAATTCATTCTCTGCTAACCTTCTGTTGCCCAAGCATCTTCAAGGACAGTTGGTTGGCTAGTATTTATTGGCAGTTATGAAGCGATTTGGGGAATCTAGAAGAGTTAGGTTTGAACACTGGCTATGCTACTTATAAGCCATGTATATTTGAGAAATAACTTAAATTTTCTGAGACTCAATTTTCTCATCTGTCAAATGGAAATAATAATACCTACCCCACTTGCCTTCCAGAGCTGACTGTGAGGATAGAATAATATGACATGAAAATATTTTGATCTAAGTGCTGAATAAATACAAGGTGCTATTATCTACTATAAAGTAAAAGTATGTCTAAGTTTAGTAGGAGGAGAACTTTCACTTGTTCAACAAATGTGTACTACTTTATTACCACATCTTAGATTCTGTTCTAGGCATTGTTCTTCTCTCCAAGATAAACTGATTTTATGGAGCAATATAGGATTAAGAATAGGGTAGAAGTTAATGAATGAAGTTCTTGGGGCAGTTGTCCAATGACCCTGAAAGGAGAATTTCAGGGAAAAGTATGAGACTCTGAAGTGTGCTTGAACTATAAGTAAAGGCAGAAGGTCCATCATTTGGAGAATTAGCCATTCCAATTCCAGCCCACCTAGGGTAGCTGCTGCACCAAGTGTGATCTTTACAAGATGGAGCTGATGGGCTTAATGTTTCACACTGTGGTTAAGTAAGATTTTGCATCCTACCTATGCCATTTACTAGCTGTGTCATTTTGATCTAGCTACTTAACATTTCGAAACTCTATTTCATGATCTCTTTGAAGTAATAATTATCTCTGCATGATAAGATTTTTGCAAGGATACAATGTGATAATACATGTAAGAATGTTTAGAGAGTTGTCTGCCACAAAGTGCTCAATATCATCCCTGAAAGTTTAGCATGAATTGAATTTTCTCAGAGTTCCAAGTGCTAAGGTCAGAACCATCTTGGATGTACCAGGTTAGTTATTTCTTTCACACTGTGTTTTTATTCGTTTGAGATAAGATTACCCTTCTCTGAACATGGCCAGTTTCTGAACTGACGGAGTCCTGATATTAGGCAAACCACTGCAGCTCTTGATCTAACAGCTTTCATTCTCTTAAATGTAGTATGCAGTTAACTACTTAGTAGGATTGCAAAGTCATGATTCACTTTATATAAAAATGGTAATACTCATGTAAAGTTCTTCAACTGAGAGGACTCTCTCTCTTATGTTTTTTGAGCAAGGGCCTTCATCAAAATCTACTGTACGGTCTTATTTACTTATTGTTGTAAACATGAAGCTATCCTTCTCTGTAGAGATTCTGAATCAGTAGTTGTTGGGTAGTCCATTTATTAAAGAATCAGTGACTGTTAATATAACAAGAACCTTTTATTAAGCATACAAAGACTTAATATACATATAAAGTTGGGATGAATTATAGAGAAAGATTTTATATCTGTTCCTTTTCCTTTTCATTGGTTTTAACCAGGAATCTTTGTTATACATTCCCTAAGGCTGAATTGACTTGTCATTGCCCTTTTTCTTCTTCAAATTACATTTTTTATGATGAACAATGCCTTTCTCTGTATTCTGTATTTTTCTTTTTGTCAAGAGCAGAATTCTGCTTTTGACTGCAATGACTATGAGAAAGAAAAGGAATGAATGTTTTCCATTTTTGTTGTAAAAAGTATGTAAAAAAAGATTTTTTATATATAGGTACTGGATCTTATAAATATGATATCAGAAACTAAGATACTCTGTGAAATATGTTGGGTTCTATTTAATAATTTTATAATGGTAGAATTTGAAAAAGAAGCTCAGATTCCTGATAATGAAAACTTTACAGACCTCCTCTTCCTGGTTTCAGGGTTAATGATTTTTAGATTATTTTAGTGATGAGATGTGTAAAAATTAGGAAGTAACAAAGG
The DNA here is from genome assembly GCA_963575145.1 of Galago senegalensis. Lineage (NCBI taxonomy): Eukaryota > Metazoa > Chordata > Mammalia > Primates > Galagidae > Galago > Galago senegalensis. Next base: position 64,697 of record CAUYTI010062859.1, read on the forward strand.
TTTTGTAATATTGGTTACAGCAAGCATTTCTTTTCTTTCCTTTCTTTCTTTCTTTCTTCCTTCCTTTCTTTCTTTCTTTCTTTCTTTCTTTCTTTCTTTCTTTCTTTCTTTCTTTCTTTCTTTCTTTTTTTCTGTAGAGACAGAATCTCACTTATTGCCCTTGATAGAGTGCTGTGGTGTCACAGCTCACAACAACCTCCAACTCCTGTGGTTAAGCAATTCTCTTGCCTCAGCCTCCTGAGTAGCTGGGACAACAGGCACCCACTACAATGGCTGGCTATTTTTTGGTTGCAGTTCATCCAGGGCTGGGTTTCAACCTGCCATCCTCAGTATATGGGGCCAGCGCCCCACTCACTGAGCCGCAGGTGCCACCTACAATCATTTCTTTTCTATTCCTATTATTTTTGAAATGGTACTCAGTGGCTTTAAGTAGGGTCATGGGTAAAGCATTATGAGGTCAGTTAAAGTTCCCAATACTCTGTGCATCCATTGGCGTATGGTCATCCCTGTATTACATAGGGAAAGTGGCATCAGTGTATAGCTTTCTGAAGGTAGCATCTTGAAGGTGACCATAGTGATATTCAGGAATGTGATATGTAGTACTTTTTCTAGGCTGAGTTCACAAATTTAATTGTCAGAGCTCATGTGCTTTTCCTATAGCTATTTTTAAATGTCTAAGTGCCTGAGTAGGACAGAAGAAGGAAAAGAAGGTGGAGTCAAATTCCCTACAGATGAAAATTTCAATCCAGATGGTATATGCTGTTTTTGTTTGCATGGTTTACCAAGCATCCCAATACCAGGCAACTCGATTCATCTCCAGACATATGGAAAGAGTTTTATGTTTTAAAGAATTAGATTTGACTCTGCCTTTGTTTCTTTCTTATTTAATATCTATCCTTTATCCTTGGGGTCCAGCCAGAGTCTGTATTCTGTCTCCAAATTTAATTCTTATTCCTTCTACGTATGACTTAGTTGTCAGAAAACAGCAACTTAATGACATTTGTTCCTGTGCTTGGGGTCATCTGGGTTATGTCATTTTTTGGCTGATCTGCTTAGCTCAGAGGGAATAAAGCTGCCTATCTAATGATCTTTTGGGGACTTGTATTGTTGGAGATTTTTACCTTTGTTTCCTCCTTTGTTTCTGTTCAAAGGAGAAAGGTAGTGACACAAATGTAAGGAGCAGGATATAAGGATATCATTGTAGAGGAGAAACTAGGTAAGTCATAGTGGTTGTTGTATAACACGCTGGTATTTGAAAAGTATAAAACTCAAAGGAATACGGAAATAAGGACTGTGGAGTGGGGGAAAAAACTATCGCTACATTTTCCATCATTTCAGTTCAATCCAATCCAATGTAGTTCAGATCCCTTCAATTCAACAAATACCCTTTCTTTGCACAATTGGTAAAGAGCAAGTGCTGCCCAAGGTTCAGGAAAACCATAGCTTTCCGTAAGGATTTGTGTGGCCAAGCTAAAAAGGACTAATAATCTAGATAGGCTTGAAAACAGCACTTTACCTCCCTGGGTTTCAGTTTCCTCATCTATTAAGTGGTGATAGGTGACAATCTTTTCTTTTAAGTTATTTTTTTTAAATTGACAGATAGAATTGTATGTGTTTAGCTTATACAACATGATATTTGAAGTACATATATATTTTAGAATGATCTTTATAGAAAGGGAATATATTGTATTTAAAAGGGTACTTCCTTTAAAATCAGTAATTTATATTTTAGTCCTTGCTCGACTATTTGGGTTTCGAAAGTTAGTAAGCTATTCAACATTCTGAGTTTCATCTGAGAGGTCAGAAAATGTGATTTCGAAGGTTCCTTTGTTAGTGTATACCTCCATGAGATGGGGGTATAAACACACTTGTTTCTTCATATGAATACCTTGCAGAGAGTAACAATTGCATAATATTTTTGATGTTCTTGACCCTAATTGTTGCTCTTTACTCAAAAGTGTTGTACTAGTATGGTTTGAAAACTGTTACCACATACATATGAAACTGGTATCTGTGGAAGAAAAGATGACCAGGATGAGGGTGATTATAAAAGTTACATTTTTTTCAAAAATGAAAATCAGAGTAACAGAGAAGTCTCTGGCAAGATTTCAGCTGGTGTGAGGTTTGTATTTGTCAACTTGCAACAAAGAAAGATTTTATTAAACTAATACTTATTAAGTTCTTATAATTTACATTTTGATATTTAATTTCTCTCTCTGTGGTGCCCTTTCTGTATAAGAATTTCTCACCTGATCGGCATCAGACTTTGCCATGTGATTTGCCTTGGCCAATAAAATATGAAGAGATATTAGATGCACCATATCTGATGGAAACCTTAAGAGAGGCAGTGAACCATTACTGTGTTCCTTTTCTCTTGACTATAAGAAACATCAGCTCTGTTCCAGAATGTAAGCTGCTGGTGGCGGGGACTTAGCTATTGTAATCTTCCAAGGTTTCTTTTTCTCAGGTGCATTACAACCTGGTTTACTCTGACTATACTGTGCTTGCTACTGAGAAAATAGTGATGAGCAAGGCAAATGTAATCTTAGGTCCTTAATGGATATTCCAGTTAAGCAAGATGTTATGATAATGCCTGATGCATATTAGATTAGAGGAAGTATAAAATGTATGTATATATTGGGGGAAGTGAACCCAGGCTTGGGGTCAAAGGAGGTCTTCTCCATAATATGCATTTGAGCTAACAGTTCATAAATTAATAGGAATGATCCTGGTCAAGAGTCAAGGGGGAGGAAGAGAGTACTGCAAATAGAAAAAGAATCACAGAAGAAGGTCTAGGTGTAAGAAAGGTCGTGGAATAGTTGAGAAACTCATTGTTCGAGTATGGCTGAAAAGGAAAATGGCTGGTGAAAGAAAGTCCATAATGATGATATGGAGCACTTACTGGTTCTGTGCTAAGTGCTTTACATATATTTTCCTCATGAATATTATCACTATTTATAGATGAGGAAATGGAGCCATAGAGAGGTTTAATAACTTGCCCGTAGCCACACAGCAGTAATGCGATTTTATCTGACAGGCAATGGGAAGCCACTGACTGGTGCTACAAACAGGAGCTTAATGATCAGATTTACATTTAAAAAAGAAGAACCATCCTGGCTCTGGTCCCCAACTCAAAAAACTACCTTTGTTTCTGTAAGTGTGGGGCCTCATTTCCACTGCTCTGACCTATCCGATTCTATTGACCGAGGCAGATGGCAGGAGGGAAGAAGAAAGCTGGAATATTGCACAGTAGCTTATGTTTGAAAGGGGATTGGTATGGAATATGCAGGAAAAAATATATGTGGGTCTCCAGATCATTAAGATTTGGGTAATAGTCCTAATAACAATATAAATATAATAAAATGATCCCCAAATGAGCTCTTATACCTAATTCAAATAGTGGATATAATATTACATCAATACTTTCAGCATTTCAATTTCTTTCCACTCTAATATAGATAATATAGTGGGAAAATTAAAGGCCAAGCCCCAAATCTTTAAAGTGGATTTAGTTAGTGGTCCATGTATTCTCTCCTCCTCATTTACTGAAGTTGAATCACAGCGATTATGTGTGTTTCTCTTTGTCATCCACAGAAGAAGACTGAGAGGGGAAAGAGTCCTTCATAAATGACAGTGACATCTCTGACAGTTGTCTTCTGTGAGTTGTTGGTATCCATTAGCCTTCTGGAGACCTGGGCCTGACTGGTGGGGTCCAAAGTTGAGATGCTAGGGACTGAGATTAATACATGCAGAAATGTTATTCAGGTCTCTGCAGAACCTCTTCTGTTTCAGCAGAAATTCAAAGCAAAGCTGTAGGGAATTTTATCACTTATTATTTCCTATAACCTCCTCCACATACCCTTTCCAGAACCCCGAGGTTTGCTCTTTTCCCCTTCCCCTTTTCCATTCTCCTTTTCCCTCCTCTTTGTTCTTCCTCTTCTTTGTTAGTTCTATTATTAGTCTTTCCCCCTCCTCTTTTAAAGCAATCAGTGCCTGCAGAAACTAACATGCTAGAAATGAGCCAGTATGTGTAAGATTTATTGCCACACAGAAAAGGTGTTACGAGATATCACACATCTTTTCTTTTTGGTCTATAATGACCTGGGTTTGGCTACTTTTCACTTATATACTTTGAAGGAAAACATGTCAGAATAGGAGATTTGGGGATGATAGAAATTTCTAGCTCACATGTCCAGGAATACATATTGACTGCACCTGTGGCTTCCCCCAACAGCCACAGACAGACTATATAGCCTTTGAGGTACCATTCCATGGCAGAGGATTCGATGCTACTCTTCCCAAACAAACTGCCCAGCAAGGGAAGTTGTCACAAAAAAAAAATCAGTGCAGGTTTAGGGATAGCTTTTTGAAGTTTTCCTGAAATAACCAATAATGAGTTGCTGGCTCTGATAGCTCTTTTTATAGATCTTGCAGCAGCTGGATCAAAATCTAATGAAGATGTTTGCATCTGACAATGGCAGGCCTGCACATTTCTATCCTATTTCTTGAGTGCGAGAAAGCATTTCATTCGGGAACATGAAAGGCATATTTAGTGACAACTGATGGTTCTTTGTTTTTTAATTCCCAATAATGTCTTCAGAAAGTGCTTTTGTTAACATTTTTGCATTCTACAATAGGTGACACAGGAAGATAATCGGTGTGCTGAAAGCAATTAAAGAGTTTATATCCAACTTGTTCTGCCTATTAAATGGATCCATTCGGCAAAGAGGCACATTAGCATCTTTACAGTGGAATGATTGTGGAAATAGGTTATTCAGGGGGCCTGTGCATTTTCCTCGTTTTGCAATAAGACATATCTTCAAGACTGGAGAAAAGAAACGAGCTATTTTTCTCCCTTTGGAACTGTAAACAGAAGTAAAACTATTAATAGACGCTGTAGCTAATCCCAAGAAGCTGCAACTGAGAGATTAAATAATGTCAAGAAGAGAGAAAGCTGGAATGAAGGGAAGGCAGGGTAGGAAGGGAGGGGGAGAGGTGACTTCCCTGATCACTGAGTTGCATTAGACAAGGACAAACTGAAGGACTCCCGCTTATCACAGGATTGACAATGGATTTAACAGGAGATTCCTGTCTTCAGCAAAGTAAATATCACTTCATCTATTTTTTAAGCATTGTGCTAATGGGAAGATTTGTGTTTTGTTTTTAAAGTAGTAATCAAGATGATTCTATTATAAATGGGGTTGGAGGCCTTGGAGATGCAGCTGAGCCTAAGGGGAACCAATGGACTTATGAGCTAAAAATCATATTTTGTGATAAAAAGAGAGATCTGAGAAGCTTTTGGATAAGTTCACAATTTGAGACTTGGACCCTATTTTTTACTATCACAAATAATGTATTATAACAAGTGGGATATAATTAAATCTGATACCTAGCCTATTAGAAATGACTAATTGCCCCCACGTTGTGTTTTGTCTAATACTCTTGGACTTGTGATGATCCTTAATTCAATGTTGACTCAGAAGCATTATGAGTCAGCAGTTTTGCTAAAGAGCAACACATCTCTTCAGCTCTGAGTTTGACATTATTGATACAATTTAGTACCATGCAATGTGTGCTCCGGGAACAACGTCATCATTGTCATCCTCATCATTGTCATCCTAATCATATCAGGTAGAAACTTATTAGAAAACAAAATTCTCTGGATTTACATTAAACCCAATAAATCAGAATGTTCAAGGAATGGGTTTTAATGAGTTTTACAGGTAGTTTTTATGACTCCTAAACTTTGAGAAGCAATGCCTTTGTGTTGAAAAATCAGAAGCTTAGAGTCTTTGAATGAAATGCTAAGATCATATACTTCAAAGTAACAGAATTGACTTTTGATTCAGGATTTCCTGCTGTAGCCCAAGCGGGGCTCTTTTAGAGGATCATGGAATTATCTGGTCACCCATGCCTAGGTTCAGGCACTTATGGTCTCTGAGGATAGTTTTTCAATAGGGAGTGTGACTGAAGAGGCTTGGAATTGATGACTGACTTGAGCTGCTGTTCCCCTGCCGGAATATACGTTCTCTTGGGTCTGTCAGTGTGCCTAGCTTCTGTTAGAAGCTGGGGTGGATCTCTTTCTGGGGTGCAAAGAAATAAGGCAAACATACCATGACTGACAGGTGAGAATGTGGGGCACCCGGGTACATAGTTCATCTACTGAAACACCATGGAAAGGAGCGAATGTTGACCGCTTCTCAACATTTTTTTATCCCCATTAAGTTCTGGGGGGGGGGAAGAAAAGGTCCTCATAATGTTATAGAAGTAAATAAAATTAATTCATGATTGCGGGTCACTAAAATCACCAGTGAAATTGACCTAGATCAGAAAATTCATTGGGTGCATGAGAAAATAGACCAGCACTTGGGGAAACAGGTTTATTGATGTCTGACCCTATTGACTGTCATTCTCCTTGCTTGAGTAAGTGTTATCTCAGGCCTTTGGTATTCAGGCTGCTTTGAGCACTCAAAGAGAGCCAGATACTCATTAGGCTATAACTGTCTTTACTGGCATCATTTTGCTTTCACTTCATCCATTTTTTTGTGCCCTCTTTCTTGATAGCAGTTGGAAGTCATGACCCAGAGCTTGGAATGTGCTATTCACTCAATAAAGGCAGGCTTTCAAAACATAATTAATGCTGCAATTTGATAGCTGATATCATGAATAGAGGCTTTCAAGGAAGGAGTATGTTAGAGGACAGAACCTTTGGCATCTTACAGATGGAAGTTCCTACCCTGGGTCTGCCATTTGATAGTTTGTATGACCTTGGACTCATTACTTTAAACCTCCCTGAATCACAGTGTCCTTCTGTAAAATAGGGGGGGTGTTTTATGTCTCCTAGAGTGATTGTGTGGATTAAACACGTGATATCTAAACATTCAGTTTGGATTGACTGTCTAGGTTCACAATTGCTGTCTTTATGTGATTATTTATAGCATTCCCATTTACTATGAAAGTGCCCTGATTTGGATAACTAATTATATAGCCACACTAATTGAATAAGATAATATTTGCAATGTGTCAATGTCTGTAATGCACCATCTCTCACTGATAATCAGTAAATGGGAACCATTATTTGAAATATCGCATCTTGGAACCATTTGTACACCCTCACTAAACTGGAATTAGTTTCATTCCCAATGCTCAGGACTATGTCCACTGGTGCCAGAGGGTTTGACAAGCCTGTGCTTCCCTGGGCTACCCTGTTAGCCTGAGTCATCTCTGACAACAATAACAGTAAAATACGGGGGCAAAATTCACTGGTCACTTCGGCAGAATTGTGTTTTGCTGACACCTAGGGAGAACCAGATCATTGGTGTAGTGTTTGGAGCTTTTAGAAGAACATTTATAATACAGGAAGGAAGTGTATTACATTCTGAGTACTGAGTACACAGTGAATGCTCCATTCTGTACATCTCTCAACTCAACGTGGACATTCTTATCCCCATCTTACAAATGAGAATCCCCAGATTCAGAGAGATTAAGAAACATTAAGGTCACGCATTTTCTAAGAAGAGAAGCCAGAAGCCACCCTTATGTTTTTCTGTCTTTTAGGCACATGCCCTTTCCACAACGATGCTATTAACGATGAGCAATTCTAGCGCTGCATGAAATAAGCAATACCAATAAGTTTAATATCGTTCTTGGTTTCCCATCTCTGACAGGTGAGTAGAGATACCTTGAGAGAGGTTATTGCCAAAATTAACCTGCCACTTCTTTGATTTCCATGGCTCTTCCCCATATGCCCATCAGCTTTTCATAGATCATTGAGCATCCCTGATATTAGTTGCTACAATCCTGCAGCCTCTGCCACACATCCATGAATTAGGACTATTAAGAAGCAGAAGGTCTGATTTGGGCCTGGCGTGGGAGTCATTAATTAATGGACGGAATGAGAAGAGGGGAGAGGAGAAAGGCAGGAATGACTGTCTGATCAGGACACTCTCTGCTGAAATAGATGGGGACTTCTTGGGGAAAACTATTTCTTCCCCCCTTCTCCGCCCGTTTTAGGTTAACTCTGACCTGCATTAGGTAGATAAAGATAAATGTGAATTTTAAATTATATTTAATCTTCATTAAAGTAATTATCTCTCTTAATGAAAAATTTGCTGGGTTGTGGTTGTGCAATGGAGTATAAAATCCTAAGTGAATAAAATCAATTTCATTTTCAGGCTAGCTTTTCTGTCCATTAATAAACAAGACACAGAAAATATATTTGCTCAGAGTCATGCAGCCTGCTCATAGCTCACAAAAAGCCAATACCACTTCCAAAAGCAGGGAAGTTGGCTCTCCATTTCTCAGCCTTCATTTTTCAACCTAAAGGAGAGGTTTCACTCTAAGGAAGCTCTGTGAGTTTCTACAGTGGGGCTGTCTTACTGGGCTCAGTGGTGAGACAACTGGGGGTGACATCTCACACCCCAGTGACTGCTCTAATGGAATGGTGTTTGTGTGGTGTGCTGTGTTTCATCTAAGTGCTCTGCTTTATTAATCACATAAGTATGAATTAGACTCTGGCATGTTTATGTTTCCTAATGTATGAAAATTGCTTATTTATTTCCATGCTGTTACAATGGAAAGGAGCAGACTGGTTTTAAATAGCAGTGTACTGTAGTGTGAAGCAATTAAGTGAGTTATGCATGCCCTTCAGGAGGAGGATAATTGGAAATCGGTGCCAGCTAGTCCTCATCGCTGCTGGTGGAAAAGAAAAGGACATGCCATGGAGGAACAGAGACTTGTCCATATTTCAGTGCAAACATGGGAGTCCACATGACCTTAAGATTTAGCTTCCATGATTTGCTTAGTTAAAATTTTTGGGAAAAAAGTACAAAAGATCCGAAAAGAACATCATCCATGGGAAGGTAAGAATTGAGGTTACCAATGACAAACTTCACCTGTATTTCTTTTTCCTTTATACCAGGGGTTCTCAACCTTCCTAATACCACAGACCTCTAATATAGTTCCTATGGGTCATGACTCACAGGTTGAGAACGGCTGCTTTATTCCCTCTAAACTTAGCAATAATAGCTGTAAACCACCCCAAACCCAGAATTTGCACATACCACCTGCTGTTTGAGGCAGTGTGAGGAGTGCTACATTTCCTTCCATGGAACGTGATCTTGTGTGCAATGACTTAGTGACGTACATGTCACTTACTATTAATTAAATGACGCAGTGCTTTTTGGGCTAGGTTTTGTTCCAGATTTTTATTTATTTAATAAAAACCCTATGAGGTAGTTTCCCTACTTTGCTCATTTTGCATATAAGAAAACTAGTCACAGAGAGATTAAATAACGTGTCCAAAGCTACACAGCTGGTAAGTGGCAGAGCTGGGATTTAAACTCAGGGAGACTGATTCTAGAGTCCGGTACTTAACTGCCATGCCTCCTTGATTCTCTCAGTGTGGTGTGAGCAGGGTCATGTCTCTGAACCCTTCAGAACTTTGGTAACAGTGGGGAAGGTCGTATTTACTGAAGTCCTAAATAGGCACTATATTAGGTTCTATATAAATATTATCTCCTTCACCTCTTACAACTACCTACGAGGCAAATTCTTTCCATTTTTCTTTTTTTTTTGATTTTTTATTAAGTCATAACTGTGTACATTAATGCATTTATGGGGTACAAATACTGATTTGATATACAACATGGAATGCTTACATCTAACTGATTAACATTACTGTCTCCTTGCTTACTTATTTCTTATGGCAAAATCATTCATACTCTTATTTTTAATAGATAAAAATATATCATTGCATTATGCACATTAGGTTGGATCTCCTGAAAACCTCCCTCTTTCTGGTCTCCCTCCCTCCCCTCTCTTTCTTCTTCCCTCCTTCTCTCTGGACTATAGTTATGTTTTACTATTCCTATGAATGTGTAGCTGATTATATACTGATTTCATAGTAGTATTGCATACATTGGATACTTTTTTCCCCATTCTTGAAATACTTTACTAAGAAGAATATTTTCCAGTTCCATTCAGGTTAACATAAAAGATGTGAGGTCTCCATCTTTTTTATGGCTGCATAGTATTCCATGGTATACATATACTACAGTTTGTTAATCCATTCATGGATCAATGGGCACTTGGGTTGCTTCCATGACTTTGAAATTATGAAATGGGCTGCAATGGACATTCTGGGGCAAATGTCTTTGTTGTAAAATGGTTTTTGATCATCTGGGTAAATACCTATTAGGGGGATTGCAAGATCAAAAACCATTTTGTAGGATGTACAACAATCTGGGTAAATACCTATTAAGGGAATTTTAGTTCCTTGAGTATTCTCCAAACTTCTTTCCCAAAGGCCATATTCGCTTGCATTCCCACTACCAGTGTAGAAGTGTTCCCTTCTCTCCACATCCACATCAACATCTGTCATTTTGGGATTTTGTTATGTGGGCTAGTCTTACTGGAGTTAGGTGATAACTCAAAGTGGTTGTGATTTGCATTTCTCTGGTTCAGAGAAATTTTGTAGCTCATGAGGCATGCAGGTCAAAATTTTGTAGTGCCCAATTCTACAAGGAATGTAAGAGATGGAGCAAAGTTTGAGGCTTAGATTTATGTGGGAGAAATTTTGTACATCTTCCATGGTGTGCTCTAGAGCTCTGAGGGAAACACTTAAGAGTAATGAATGTGAATGCATCTAATGCTTCCTGGCACAGTATGCACTCAATACAAGTATACTCTGCAAATGCTTGGGAATTGTATGGAAATGTTTATTATTCCCATTAGTGCCTTGGACTGATGGTAGCAGAGGAAAGTGTTCTTAATGGGAGGATGTCCTCTCTAGAGTACTGATCTAGCAATTGTCAATAGCAATGTTTACTACACTTGCTGCTATAGGGCTTTAGAGAATTCTCAAATAGAAAAGACTGATATGAATTTCTTAATTACAAAACAATAGGCCACATTCCTTCTGAATTGCCTGCTAAAGGTGTGGTTTATAGCTATCAAATTTCGGGATAGTAAAATAACTTTTGAAATCTCTGTTTTAGAGTGTGAAAACAGTACAGACATACACAAAGAATACTGTAACAAACAACATGTACTCAGCCCCAAGTTGACTGTTTTATAGGTAACAATAATTTCAGATTATTTTTTAAGGAAATAAGTCACTACTGATAGACTGAAGCCGCCTGTATTTCTCTATCAATCATCATATCTCTCCTTCTTCCTTCTTATTCTCCACCCAGTCCCATCCTAAATTTTGTGAACATATATTATTTACATTATGCTTTTAAATTAATATACAGAGGGTGCCAAAGTAGTGTAACATTTTAAGAAAGGAAAAAACTATATATTAAATTTGTACTACTCAAGTCACCTTAGACTTTTGCAATTATAAGAAGTGCTCACCGTGACTTGTGTTCATCTTTTGTTATCAGTACGTATGAGTATTATAATTTTGATAGTTTTTTTCTTTTCTGAAAAAGTGTATACATTTTTGGTACCTTCTGTATAAATCACAAACAATAGATGGCATTAAGTTTTAAATATTTATGTAAATAGCAATGTATGTCCACTGCTTTTTCATAATCAATCTCATATTAGTAACATTTAACTGTGTCAATACACACATCTCTAGTTCACCAATTCATTTTTGTATAGTATTTTATCTTCTGAATATCATGTAGAAAGATACCTTTAAATTTTTAATAATTTTTGTGATGTAAAATTGAATACTGATTTATAGTTTACATTATAATTATGATTATGTAAATATTGCTCATAGCTGCCCCAGTAGATTCTCATTTCTCTTGTTTTGTATTCCTTGGCGTTCTGGCCCTTTTCCTTTAATCTATGCTGGGCCTGTTGCTCTGCTTTCCTCCTAGACTTCTAGTAACTATCACCATAAGAATTCCCTTTCCTTCTTTCTGGTTGGCCTCTTTCTGGATCCTATTAAAGAAAAAAAATACTTATGATACTTGTCAATCATGCTGTAGAGGATTTTATTCAAGGGGGGGGTCTATTAAAATGGTGTTATGTGGTAGAAGAAGAGAAATTGGGCTCAACTCTGAATACAATAGGGAAAAGTAGGAAATTATAGCCAACGATCAAAGTAGGGATCAGTGGATAGAAAATTACTAAGAAGCATCAGAGGAGTAAGGGAGGATTCTGACTAAACTGTCCTAAAAATATTCTTGCTAAAGGCAGGACAGGGTGATCAGACAAAACCTGGGAGATGGTGGAAGATGAGGAATCTGTTTATATATAAAAAATGATTAAAGATGGAGGATAGCAGCTTCTGACCATCTGGATCTTAGCAAGATTTTTGCTAGACTTGGACAATATAGTTAATCCTCAATCCTCAACAAGTTGAGGCAGGAGGATCGCTTGAGCTCAGGCGTTCAAGGCTGTAGTGCACCATGATGGTGACTTTGAGTAGCCCCTACTCATTCACAAGAACTTGACTAGAGTTTGGTCAAGGAGAGGATCTTTGTCACTCCTGTGTCTTTCTTTTCCTGTGAAAGATTGTCTGTTGTACATAGCACCACTGCCAGAATTTTGTTTTTATTCTCTGCATTGCCTGGCAAGAGCTTGAAACTTCATTTTCCAGAATTTATTTCCTCATATAATTTTGGGTTATGGTCTACCTAAGAGAGAAACTTGCATGGGATTTTTTATTGAATGCTTTTTCTGCATCTATTGAGAGGGTCATATGATCTTTGTTTTTGCTTCTGTTGATATGGTAAATAATGTTTATGGACTTGCATATGTTAAACCAGCCTTGCATCCCTGGGATGAAACCTACTTGATCAGGATGTATGCCTTTTTTGATGATAAGCTGTAATCTGTTGACTAGAATTTTGTTGAGAAGTTTTGCATCTATATTCATTAGTGAAATTGGTCTGAAATTCTCCTTTTTAGTTGGTCTTTTCCTGGTTTGGGTATCAGAGTGATGTTTGCTTCATAGAACGTGTTGGCGAGATTCCTTCCTCCTCAATTTATTGGAATAATTTCTACAATATGGGAATAAGCTCTTCTTTGAAGGTTTGATAGAATTCTGGTGTGCAGCCATCTGAGCCAGGGCTTTTTTTTTTTTATTGCAAGATTTGTTATTGTTTCTTTGATCTCAGTGCTTGAAATTGGCCTGTTCAGGAGATCTAGTTCTTCCTGGCTAAGACTAGGGAGAAAGTATGATTCCAAATATTGATCCATTTTCTTCACATTGTCAAATTTGGGGGCGTAGAGTTTCTGATAGTATTCAGAGATGATCTTTTGTATCTCTGTGGCATCTATTGTTATTTTCCCTTTATCATTTCTGACTGAGGTTACTAGAGATTTTACTTTTCTATTTCTAGTTAGTCTGGCCAAAGGTTTATCTATTTTATTTATTTTTTCAAAAAACCAACTCCTTATTTCATTAATTTTCTGAATGATTCTTTTGTTTTTAATTTCATTAATCTCTGATTTAATTTTGGATATTTCTTTTTAGGCTTAGATTGTTCTTCTTTTTCTAATTCCCTAAAATGGCTTGTGAGTTTGTTGATACACTCTCTTTCTCTTTTTTGGATTAGGCATCTAAGGTGATAAATTTTTCTCTCAGAACTGCTTTTGCAGTATCCCACAGGTTTTGATAGCCCTGTCTTCATTGTTGTTATGCTTTAGGAAGTTAATGATTTCCTCTTTTATTTCTTCTTGCACCCAACTGTCATTCAGCATAAGGTTGTTTAATTTCCATGCCTTCGTGTGGGGTTGAATGTTTTTGTTGGAGTTGAGTTCCACCTGTAGTGCCTTATGGTCTGAGAAGATACAAAGTAAAATTTCAATTCTTTTGATTCTGTTGAGGTTTGTTTTGTGTCCTAGGATATGATCAACTTTGGAGAATGTTCCATCAGGTGATGAGAAGAATGTATATTCTTTATGTTTGGGATAGAGTGTTCTATATACCTCTACCAGACATAGTTGTTCTAGGGTCTCATTTAAGACCCTTATATCTTTGTTTAGTTTCTGTTTAGAGGATCTGTCTAGCTCTGTGAGAGGAGTGTTAAAGTCCCCTGTTATGGTGTTATAGGATATCAGATTGTTCAGACTAAGTAATGTCCATTTCAAGAATCTGGGAGTGTTTAAGTTGGGTGCATCAATATTTAGAATTGAAATGTCTTCTTATTGTATTTTTTCCCTTGACCAATTTGAAGTGACCATCTTTGTGTTTTTTGACTTTAGTAACTTTAAACACACATGTATCTGTAAATAAGATTGCAACCCCTCTTTTATTCTGGATTCTATTTGTTTGAAAAATTGTCTTCCAATCCTTAACTCTGAGTTTTAAGTTGTCTTTTTAGGCTAGGTGGATGGCTTGTGTTTTTAATCCAATCAGTCAATCTGTGCTTCTTCAGTGGAGAATTCAAGCAATTAACATTTACTGAGATAATTGATAAGTGTGGTAGCGTTTTATTCATCTTGTTTTGTGAAAGTCCATTGTGTAGTTTTGTCTGTTGTGTCATTTTGGAAGCTAGGTTCTGTCCTTTAATTTCCGCATGCTTACTTTGCTGGTGGTTCATTGTGATGATGGTCAGTGTGTAGAACAGGTTGAAGTATTTCCTGTAGAGCAAGTCTTGTTGTGGCAAATTTCCTCAATGTTTGCATATCAGTAAAAGATTTGGTTACTCCGTAAATTTTAAAGCTTAGCTTAGCAAGATATAGAATTCCGGGCTGGAAATTGTTCTGTTTAAGTAGGTTAAATGTAAATGACCATTGTCTTCTAGCTTGAAAAGTTTCATTAGTGAAATCTGTGGTCACCCTGATGGATCTGTAGGACAATTGGTGCTTACTTCTGGCAGCTTGCAAAATCTTTTCTTTTGTCTCGACTTTGGACAGGTTCATCACAATGTGTCTTGGAGAAGCTCTGTTTTAGTTGAGGTAAACTGGGGTCCAATATCCCTCTGAAAGGAGAGTGTCAGAATCTCTGGTGATATTTGGGAAATTTTCATTTATAATATTCTTCTATTCCTCTGGGGCATTTTCTTCCCCTTCTGGGATACCTATAACTTGTATGTTTGAAAGCTTCATAAGGTCCCATAATTCTGTCAGTGAATGTTCTGCTTTCTCTCTCTTCTTTTCTGCCTCTTTAACTGAGATAACTCAAGAGCTTTGTCCTCTACCTCTGAGATTCTTTCTTCCATGTGGTCTAATCTGTTGTTGATACTTTCTATGGCATCTTTAAGTCCCCTAATTGACTGCTTCAGTTCCTTCAGCTCTGCTATATCCTGTCTATATTCTTCATATCATTCATCACTTATTTGATTCTGTTTTTGGATTTCCTTTTGGTTATTTTCCACGTTATCAGCAATTTCCTTCATTGTTTTCTTCTTTTCCTTCATTGTTTTCATCACATGTATTTTAAATTCCCCTTCTGTCATTTCTAATATTTCTCCATAGGTGGAATCCTGTGCAGTAGCTACTTTATGGTCCCTTGGGATGGAGGAGGTTGCTTTGGGCTGTTTTTTCATGTTTCCAGGACTTTTCTGCTGATTCTTCCTCATAACTGTTTTCTTTAATCTGTTTCCTTGGTTTAATTTTTCTTTCACTTCCTCTTGCTCTTTAAGTTATTGTGCCTCTGTTCTAAGGTTTTGATGAGTCCTTTTGGTACAGGACCTGAAGCATGAGAAGATTCAAGAACAAGATGGGAGAAAAGATTAAAAAAGAAAAGAAAAGAAAAAAGAGAAAGGAGAGGGGGTGCGTATTGACAGAAAGAAGAGAGGCACAGAAAGAGGAAGACAGGAGTAATATAGGTATACAGCAAGGTACTTGAGCCAACCTTAAAAATCCCCAACCTCTGGGGGTGCTGGGTTGGGTGGTTCCCTTGAGGTCAGAAGCTCTTAGCCAGCCTGTTCAGACACAGTACTCCACCTCCACCAAGTAGAGAGGAAAGACAACAATACTATAAATCAAACCAAAACAGACAAACAGAAAACCATATGGGATAAAATTGGGGGGAAAAAACCAAGTAATAGAGGCAGAAACATAGCAAAAATGAAGTTCTAATTATTAAAAAAGGCAATGATGGGAAAGTATATTTAAACTAGAAAAATGAAGGAAGAAAAGAAAGGTTAAAAAAAGAAAAAATCTGGAGGGAAAATGTTGAAATAAAACAAACAAACAAAACAACAACAAAACCCCAAAACGCCAAAATAAAAAACAAAAACAAAGCAGCATATGAATCTTGCTGAATGTTGTCTGGGCAACAAGTGATCTTCTGGGGTATGAAATGTTAATCACAATGCTGGTACAGCTGTACAAAATGGAGACTGCAGGCCTCTGCTGATTTCTCAAACCCTGCAGGGTTGAGAGCCTAAATCTCTTCTCAGCCTGCTTAAAAGACACTTTAAACTGTTAGCCTTGGTTAAGCAGAAGATTTCCCAGAAAAGTACTTGGAAGTCACTGGAATCACTCCTGAAGTGGCTGCCTGCTTATCCATTGTGCCAAAACTTGTCTCACTCTATGCCCCTGAGGGCCAAGGCTGTAAGGCTTTTCAGACCCCACCTTAGGTCTGCTCAGCCACTAGATTACACACCCAATGTCTCCAGGCCTGATCCTTGCTCTGCTACCCTGAGGGTGGAGCCTACGGGGCAGTTCCCCACAATGGCTCTGCCTGTGGCCCACAGCTAAACAATATTTGCTTTGTTCTGGCTCAGTGGCTCATTCTGGGGCCCTAGACAACACTTAAAGTCCTCCACACACTCACCCAAGTTCTCCCAAGGTAAATAAACTGAGTGCTAAGTCCAAAAACTCAAAACAGCCCACAGGTAATCTTGCTGCTACTATAGTTACAGCTGGTGGGATCAGACCAAATGAACATATGCAACCACTTACCAGTTTTCCACAGCTTTTGTCCTTCTCATGAGGTCCAGAAGTACCTCACTATCTCCCTGTGTCCCCAGAGGTATGTTTCTGGGAAGATCCCACCAGCCAGAGATGCCTGGAGTCTTCTCTCCCCAATCTCACCATGCCCAGTTGCAAGGAAGCTGTTACTCAGCTGCCATCTTGCTCTGGAGTCTGATATTCAGATCATGATTCTTTACATGTGAAAACTGTCTACAACCCCCCTCACCTTGTAGCTTATAACATTTCTCCTAAATCTCTGATTTCTATAATATCAAGGTGATGTGTTTTCATATGAGACTTTCAAGCATTTTGCTGGGCCTCAAATGCGGCTATTCTATTTGAAAATTATTTTGCTTCAGTTTTGGGAAAATTCCCATTTTCTTTTATTTTTGATAGATTCCTTTGGGGTTACTGACTTGGTTCTTTATATTTTTAACTATTATTTTAATTTTTGGAAAGAATCTTTTTGTTTTACTTTTTAAGAGTGACATTCGATATTTTTAAAAAGTAGCTTCATTTTAATTCCATTTGTATTTTTATTTGTTTTTTCACTTTT
Organism: Galago senegalensis; assembly: GCA_963575145.1. Lineage (NCBI taxonomy): Eukaryota > Metazoa > Chordata > Mammalia > Primates > Galagidae > Galago > Galago senegalensis. The sequence continues at coordinate 82,083 of CAUYTI010062859.1, forward strand.
AGCTCTTTTTTAAAAAGATCAAATAATAGCTGTGTACATTAATGCAATCATGGGGTACAGTGTGGTGTTTTCATATTTTCATCAAACTGGTTAACATAGCCTTCATGTCATTTTCTTAATTATTGTGTTGAGACATTTATATTCTACTTTTAGAAAGAGTCACTTGTACCCTTGTAAGATAAATCATAGAGGTGATCCCTCCGATCACCCTCCTCCACCCATCCACCCCCTTCCCCTTAATTCCATTTTTAAATTAAAGTTTTCATTCTTTTCTAAAATTTTCTCTCCTTTTTTTTCTTATTTCCTTCCTCCTGTACTTCTTTTTCTAAAAGGAATTTTGTTATTTTTCCACTATGTAACTTCTAATTTTTACTTATTTATTATTTTACTTTGCTAAGTGTGTTAGTTAAAGTTTTATACAAACCTTTTTTCTAGGCCACTTGAATTGATTTTTTTCTTTAGATATCTCTCTCATTATTTGTGTTCATCTGCTTTTGATGTATAGTATAGGATGGACTTTCTAGTCCGTTCATATTTTGAAAAATTTGTATAAATTTGTACATGTAGCTTGTCAAGTTGTAGGTTTAGTTGTAAGGCAAAAGCCATTTGCAAGGGAAAAAGCCATGTACTTGGAAGGTCATGTTCTACAGATCTCTCTCTGGCTATGGATAATTTTTTTCAGAGAGTTTTCCAGATTCTCCCAGAAATTTATATGTGTGGCTTACAGTATTTTAATAGTCAAAAAAGGAATATGATTAGGGTTCTCATTCTGAATGTGAACTTTGATTTAACTCTCATCTTTCAGTAGGACAATTCATCTTTGATTTCTTTTGTGGTAGATCTCATTTATTGTATTTAGTTTATATGAGGAGTAAATATGTCTTCTAGCTCAGTAGAGAAGAAAAATAATGAAATCAATTTTGGGGTTTTAGGTTTACCCATTATTCTTAGTTTCATAGTGCTTGGATGTGCACAATTCCAAGCTAGTGTTTGTGATGCAAAAAAAAAAAATTCTTATTTTTTACCTTCCTTGAGTCAGGAATTTGAGTTTTCATGTTAAGTAAGTGAACTGTCATTCCTATTTTCCATTTCCAAACTGATCATCACATCTTTCTTTGGCCTTTATCCCCTCCACTGTTTTATTATAGATTTTATATTTTTAAAATTATTTATTTTTTGATATTTTATTGAAGTTTGTAGAGGAAGCAGAGAAAATATATCATTAATAAAGTTTAACTGAAAATCTTGCACATCTTAAGACTAAATCTTAGGAGCTATGTTATTTTTAATTCATTTAAAGTGAACATGATTATGTTATTGTACTCTAGCCTGATAACAACAGAGTAAGATCCTATCTCAACAAAACAACAAAAAACAATAACAAAAAAGATAAGCCATTTTCCTATTACATTATTTAATTGATAATTGGACATATTTCACACTCTTGGTATTCTGTATTTATGATATATTTAGCAAATGTTTAGAATGATTTCTAATTTTTTTATGATTTTTCTTGTATTTGACAATGTAGATAAGTTTACTGTTGGAAGTAATGGCATGTTTTATTCTTTTTATTGCCTTTATTATCTTTTATTTATTTATTTTTATTTGTTTTATTTTATTGTCTGACAACCATCAGAGCTGTCATTATATGATGTCTGACACTTAAGTTTGCAAGCTTACCACTGTGAGCTTCTGTTGGTAGCACTGTGCAAACAACTTGGTAAAAATTTCATGACCTTCATATATCAGTGACTCACAACTGTGTTTATGTTGACATGTGGTGGTATCTTGCTGAGTGGTGTTCATTATTGTCATTGTATGTTTTTGTGTGCTTTCTGATGACAGAATTGATGGTCATTCCAGAAAAGGAGTTCCAAAATTGCTTTTAAGGGTGGACTAGGTACTGGCATCAGTGCATAGCTTCCCAAGGCAAGTACTTCTAAGTTTGATCATAGTGATATTCAGCAATGAGGTATGCAACACTTTTTCTAAGATAACCTTGTAAACTTGATAAGACTTCATAGGATTTTTTTGTAGTATTATTATTGCTAACTATATTTTATATATTACATATGGCTCTTCATGAGGTCCTAATATATTTTTATCTTTTTTTCTCCTTTGATTAGCCTTCACAGAAATTTGTTCATTTTGTTAGTCTTCACAGAATAAAAAACACATGCTTTTAAAAGATAGTTTTTATTTTTCTGAATTTTTGCATTTTTATTTATTGTTTTTTTCTCTAAATTCACATTACCCTCTTTAAATATTATAATCTAATTTTTAATTGACAAAAAATTGTATATATATTGACATCAGCAAGATGGTTGATTATGAGGTCTTAGCAGTTGCCCCTTCCACAAAGACAGCCAAAACAAAGAATAAACAAATACATTTTGGTAAAAATAACTAATGTACAGAGTCAGAGTACATCAAAGGAGTAATAAAAACCTTGGTGAGCACAGAAAATTAGTAAAGCCACACAGAGCTAGAAGAAAACATGATAACTGTACCACTCTAGCTCCCAGCTGGGATCAGCCGAGAACCAGGAAGAACTCTCTACTGTATAAAGGTAGTCAAAAGGATCTCAGCAGCTTCCAACAAGCACCTGGTATGTCTACTGTTCTCACTACTGAGAGCCCCTGCAATCCTCACAAGCACTAAGACAAAGGAGATATCTGGAGTCTACACATCTGTGTCTCCCCAGTCCCAGGAGCTAACACTGTGCCCTCCCTCTGTGGCCTACATGGCTATATTTTAGAAGTGGAACTAATGTGAGAATTAGTTACTTCCCAAGGGTGAGTAGCACAATCTCTTCTTAATTCCTAAGTCTAAGCTGCTGCTGAACCACACTAGCCTAGTTGTTCACCATCCCCAAGTTGACCTTCAAGAAGCTGTTATAGCTCTCCCATTGGGACCAAGCAGCAGTGGAACTGCCTCCTCCCACCTCTTGGGGAGGATCTGAAGCTTTTCTCTGTACTTTGGCAGAACAGTTCCAACTGTATCTCTCAGCCAGGGCTATACCCTGCCTGCAGGTCTTTGAGCTGAAATTGCTTCCTGAGGAAACAGTGCTTTGTTAGAGCCCTGCATCCCAAGGAAATGGTGGCTGGGCCACCTAGAACAGTCACACCCCCTGGGCCTGAGTTGAAGTAGCCCTTTGTTCACTTGGAAATTGGTGACTTGGCCAAGATGGACAGCTGTGCATCTGAAGGCTGAGCTGACATAGTACCCCAAGTCCTGGGAAAACAAAGAGAGGAATGGTTGAGCTGAGAAATGCTACCCTGTAGGCCAAACAAGTATAGTACTCTGCTTCCCTGGAGCTGGACAATTCCCCTAGAGTCTGAGTTGCTGAGATACCACTCTCCCCTGGGAGTAGAGTCATCACTGTATTGCTCTCTGCTCCCCAGGGCCCTAACATAAGCTATGCTGAGCCATTCTGAGGTACTTTCTATCACTGTTTCTGGCCTCATAGAGTGGGATACTATAACCCCCACCATCCCAGGCTCCAGAACCACTACTACATGGTGCCTTATCCCAGGGACTAAAGTTTCCACTGAACTACTTTAAATTGAACATGAACTTTATGGATACCATGTATTTAGAAAACCTTAAACTTTACCAAAAACTCATAGAATTGATAAATGAATTCAGTAAATTTGTAGGATACAAAATTAGCACACAAAAATTTGTAGCATTTTTACATACCAACAATGACCTAGGGGGAAAGAAAAGTAAGAAAGCATCCCATTTGAAACAGTTACAAAAGAGAAATACCTAGGAATAAACTTAACCAAGGAGATAAAAGCTCTCTGTAAGGAGAACTGTAAAACAATGATGAAAGAAATTAAAAGTGGCATAAAAAATGCAAAAACATTACACATTTATGTATTAGAAATTTAATATTGCAAAAATGACAATACTACAAAAAGTGATCTACAGATTAAATGCAATCCCTATCAAAATATTAATGGCATTCTTCATAGAAGTAGAAAAGAAATTTTAGAATTCATATAAAACTACAGAAGACCCTAAATAGCCAAAAGCAATTCAGAGAGAAAAGAAGAAAGCTGAAGGTATCATACTATCAGAAATTAAAATATACTATAAAGATATAGTAACCAAAACAGCATGGAACTAACATAAAAATAGACATATAAACCAATGGAATAGAATAGAAAACTCAGAAATAAGTCCACATATTTATAGCCAACTCATTTTTGACCAAGGGACCCAGAACATTCAGTGGGAAATGGATAGTCTCTTCAATGAATGGTGTTGGAAAAACCGAACATCTATGTACAGAAAAATGCAACTGGATCCCAGTCTCTCACCATATACAACAATCAGATAAAAATGTATTAAAGACTTAAATGTACCTGCAACTATGAAATTACTGGATGAAATCTTTGGGGAAATGCTTCAGGGGATTGGTCCAGGCAAAGACTTTTTGAATAAAGCTTCAAAAGCACAGGCAATGAAAACAAAATTAGACAAATGAGATTACATCAGTCTAAAAAGCTTCTGCATAGAAAGGCAATAATCAACAGACTGAAGAGTAAAACGGCAGAATAGTAGAAAATATTTGCAAATTTTGAGAAAAGATTAGTAACCAGAGTATATAAGGAACTCAAATGAATAGCAGAAAACCCCCACAAATAATCTTATTGAAAACAGATCTGAATAGATGTTTCTCAAAAGAAGACATATAAATGGCCAGCAGTCATATGAAAAAAAAAGCTCAACACTACTAATTATCAGGGAAATGCAAATCAAAATCAGAGTAAAATATTATTTCACCCCAGTTCAAATGACTATTATCAAAAGAACAAAAAACAACAGAAGCTATTAAGGGTATGGAGAAAAGAGAATCCTAGTACACCACTGTAGAGAATATAAATTAGGAGGTCCACTGTGGAAAACAGTAAGGAGGTTCTTCAAAATACTAAAAAATGGAACTACTGTATGACCCAGCAATCCCTCTGTTGGATAGAAATCCAAAAGAAAGTAAATTAGCCTATCAAAGAGATATCTGCATGCCAAGCAGCACTATTCATAGTACCCAAGATACGGTATCAGCTGAAGGGTCCATCGATGGATGAATGGATAAAGAAAATGTGGTATATATACACAATGGAATATGTACACTACTCAACCATAAAAATGAATGAAATTATGTCATTTGTAACAGTATAGATGGAAGTGGAGGTCATCGTGTTGAGTGAAATAAGCAAGACACAGACAGACATAACTGTCCTGTTCATGTACTTACTGATACACAACAGCTAAAACAGTTTATGTCATAGAGATAGAGAGCAGAATCATAGTTACCAGAGGCTGAGAAGGGTGGAAGGAGGGTAAAAAAGATTGGTCAATGGGTGTAAAAATAAAGCTTGATCAAAGGAATGAATTCTAGTGTTTGATAGGAAGAGCGATTTATTGTTAAGAGTAATTTATTGTATATTTCAAAGTAGGTAGAAGAGCTGAAATGTTCCCAACATAAAGAAATGATAAATGTTTGAGGTAATGTATATCCTAATTATCCTGGTTTAATTGTTATAGATTTTATACATAAATATACCACATGTACTCCATATATATATACTTATGCATCAATAAAAATGTACTTGTGGTGTATAACATGATGTTTTGAAATATGTGTACATTGTGGATTTGCTAAATTTAGCTGATTGATATGCATATTAACTCAAACACATCTTTTATTTTTGGTGTAAACACTTACAATTTACTTTTTATGTTGTTTTTTTATTTTTACTTTATTTTATTTTTTATTTGTTTGAAACAGAGTCTCACTGTCTCCCTGGGTAGAGTACCATGACATGATAGTGCACAGCAACCTCAAATTCTTGGGCTTGAGCACTTCTTTTGCTTCAGCCTTCCCAAATAGCTGGGGCTATAGATGTGCACCACTACGCCCGGATAGTCTGTTATGATTTTAGTAGAGACGGGAGTCACTCTTTCTCAGGCTAGTGTCAAACTCCTGAGCTCAAGCAATCCATCTGCGTCAGCCTCCCAGAGTGCTAGGATTACAAGCGTAAGCCACAGCACCGATGTTTTTTGTTTTTACATTTGCCGAGCTCTTTACTAGTTTTATTTTAGATTAAATGAGGGTACATTTGTTAGGTAAAGTTCAAGTTGTAGTTGAGCCCTTCACCCAGGGGATATGCTGTATACCTTTACATTGTGCACATTAGGTGAGAGCTTACCAAGCCCCCTCCTCTCTTTTCCCCTTTTCTCCCTCTCTCCTATTTTGTGTTTTCCTCTTGTGTGGGCCTGCAGTTATTTAACTATTCGTTTCATATTAGTATTGAGTACTGAGATCTACACTCTTAGCAATTTTCAAGTATACAACACCTTGTTACTAAGTATAGTCACCATGATGCACATTAGATCTCTCAACTAACACCTCCCAATCCTGTCCCAATCATCCCTGATAACTACCATTCTGCTCTCTGTTCTGGTGAGTTAGGCTTTTCAGACTCTATGTACAAGTGAGATCACTCAGAATTTGTCTTTCTGTGCCTGGCTTAAGTGCTAAACATAATTTCCTTCAGGTTCACATTTGTTGCTGTAAGTGAATTTCTTTCTTTTTAAAGGCTGAATACTATTCCATTGTGTATATATACCACATTTTCTTTATTAGTTCATCTGTTGTTGGACACAGATTGATTCCACTTTTTGGGATTATTAATAATGATGCAAGGAACATGGAACTACAAAAATCTCTTTGATTTAGTGATTTCATTTCCTTTGGGTATGTAATTTCTGAGAAACCTCCATACTGTTTTCCAGAATAGCTATGCCCATTAACATTCCCAGCAATAGTGTATAAAAATTTGCTTTTCTCCAAATCCTTACCAACACTTAACTTTTGACTCTTTGAAATAGCTATTCTAACAAGGGTGAGGTGATATTGTGATTTTAATTTGCTTCTCCCTGATGATAAGTGATGTTGAGCAGGCCTCATGGCCCTTTGTGTGTCTTCCCTTGAGAAATGTCTATTGAGGTCTGTTGCCTGTTTTAAAATCAGGTTGTTTTCTTGCTTTTGAATTGCTTGAATTCTTTATGTATTCTGGATATTTACCCTTTGTCAGAAGTATAGTTTCCAAGTATATTTTTCCATTCCATAGGTTATCTTGTCACTCTGTTCATTGTTTCCTTTGCTGTAGAGAAAATTACTTTTTAATCTTTTGTTCTTGGTACTTGGCTTGAATGCTACATTGATTTATTTTCAATAGATTAAAAAAAGAAAATATTGAATATTACATATTTTATTAAAGAATTGCTTTGGCTGTATTGTGAAATTTTCAAATATGGTACTTTCCTTTTTTAACTAATTTTAAAATATTTAAAAAATTTTCTCATAATATCATATTTAACTTCTGAAATAAAGTATAATTTTAAATATCTAAAAGTTTATTTTAACTTTTCTAAAAGTATTTTATTGGTCTATAAATACATTAGTTAGAATAAGCTCAGTTATGTATCTGGCACCCTTCTTGGGTGAAGGCCTCATCTTTAACCTGGACTTTATGTAACAAATGCAAACAATATAACCTAATCATCAGTACCCTCATATTAATTTAAAATAAAAATATTCAACTATTAGTTTTTGGTAGGTATATTTTTAATCTCTCCCACTATATTTGTGTCTTTAATAATTTCTTCTATTAATTCTTTCACTTTATGCTTTATACTGGGTGGATGTAAAGTTTGTGTGCAACGCATGACCTTTACGTCCATCCTCTACATTTAAGAAATATATTAATATTCTTTTATTCATTTATTTTTATTTTTGTGTGTAGAGACACGGTCTCTCTCTATTGCTGAGGCAGCTCTCAAGCTTCTGGGCCCAATTAATCCTCCCTTCTCAGCCTCCAAAAATGTTAGGATTACAAGCATGAGCCCCCATGCCTGGCTAATTTTTCTATTTTTTTTTTAATAGAAACAAGGTCTTGCTATGTTGCCCAGTCTGGTCACTGCACGTTTGTTATTGATATTTTGTTACTAGGCCACTCATGTGACTCTAGATCTCAAAGTGTTTTACCTGTAATTTTGTTTACCTAACAATAATATTGCTCTACCAGTTTATTTTTATATTCATTAATATTTATAAGTAGTTTTAATGGGATAAAATGCACGTAAAATAAACTCACATATTGATGATTGTATAATATGACATATGTCTAGATTTCTGAGGCCACTACTTCAGTCAGGAAAGTAAACATCTTCATCATACCCTTAAATTTCCTTTGGCTCTCCCCTCAGGCCCCAGGCAACTACTGAATCTTCTATTATCATGTTAGATTATAATAGATAATAATGTATTATAATAGAGTACATTTTTTAGAATTTATGTAAATTTAAATTTTATATAAACATTTTTAAGAAGGATTTTAAGCTGGAGAATGTTCTTCTGAGCAAAGTGACTTGGTATTCTTGCGGCGAGCCATGGGCTTTGAGGCAGCTTTAATCAGATGGCTTAGTCTAGAAAGTGTTCCAGAAAACGTGAGGAGGTATGAGGGAATAGAAAACACATGCAATATTGACCATCAAGGTCACTCAATTTGGAAAATTAATTTTAACATACAGTCAATGGGCTTTTCTACTTGCAATGTCCCGTGTATAAACAAAACAAGCTACAGATGGTCTGACTATTCCCAAAGAGTTCTGGTAACATTATATAAGAGCTTCCGCCAGCATGCTTCTTAGACAGTAGCTGGAACACCCTCCATGACCACACTCACTTCTGGAAGAAACCAAGTGTGTGTCAGACAGCATCAGCTGCCTAAACTGTTCCGTATGTAACAAATGGTCCCTTCCCTAGAGGCTGACCAGGCAGCAGGGACCTCTGTGGTCTGACTTGAGATGATGACTCAAGACTGTCAGCTTCTTGTTTCTATAAACTTCAATGGGGAATAAAGAAATAGTTTAAATGTTTTCTACTTAACCTAGACTATATCATAACCTAAACTATATCATAATTGAAACATTATGATATAGCAAAGGATGGCACAGTCTGCAGCGGAAGAAATGAGAAAAGGGGAAGGAGAGAAATGGGGGACATGCCAGAGGGAGCCTGGACTTCATCCTGGAGATTCCCTGAAGGGGTATCACACTCAATAAATTATAAACAAAAATAAGCCAAAAACTTCATGTTGCATAACCCAAAATATAGATAATAAAATCATCATGAGTTCATAGTTATGTTTTTCTCTTCTAAAAACATAAATAATTATAAGTAATCCATCACCCTCTTTCCTGTTCCAAATAAATAAGAGTTAGGCAATAGGCAAGTGGCAGGAAAAAATGGATTGGAAAGGGTTTAAAATACTCATGTAATCCTTGTCAGTTCATTTTCTACCAGGTTCCTGTTTTCCTTTTTACCTTACAGTAACAGAGACTTATCAGTATTCTCATACTGCCAAATACCTCCCCTCAGTAATTAAAATTGAAGGCTTTGGAAGTGCTGGTAATTGTACCAACTTCCCAATCCTCTGCACATGGCTTTTGTAAAAGTACCTGTTAGCCAAAATTAGACTAAGTCTTTCACCGGGTATCAGAGGATTTCTTTGACTTCTCCCAAAATGATCCTCTTACCTGGTGAATCCCCATCTGGAAATTTCAATTCCCTTCCCTTCTTGCTTGTGGCTCCTGAAACATTCTTCTCTTGAAGCCTGGCTTGCTCTGTGGAAGCATCAGTAATGTAACACTCTCTTCTCAGACCTTTCCTGAGCTGGCCAAGACATGCAGACATTTCACTCACGTCTTTCCATAGAAAGAGAAATAGCTCATTTGTTTCGGCGGGTTGAAGATTTAGACCACCTTCCTGCTTTCTTAACTTTGAAACCGTTGTCCCTGAAGCATTCTCTTCACTTGTCATGTGTGCCCTTCAAACTACTCTGTGCTCCGTAACAGAGAAACTACAAATGGATAGTACCTAGACATAGGTCATGACCTCTCTATCTCCTTTGTCCTAGAGGTCAAGGACAAAGGTGTCATTCCCACAGAAGCCTTAAATTGAAACAACATTGCAGTTGGCCATGTAATTCTGTGCTACTCGACTCCTGATTACATTGTCTGCTTTAGAGATTTCTTTTCACTGGACACTGTATATTTGACCTCTTCTATTTCTTCCAGTTTTACCCTGTGGGATCAGTGGTATGAGATGATGATGAAGACTCTAACTACTAGAGGGTGCCATGGTAAGTATATGTACTGAGATAAACAGTGTTTAGGGAACCAGTAACTTGAAATAAATTAATTTGAATTTAGGGGAGCAAATATCTTTGGTCCATCTGCAGTGTTCATTACAAGATTTCATTCTTTAGCAACAGATTATAAGAATTATACTTACATTATTTTAGTATCTGTCTTAATATCTTTCTTTTTCTTTCCTTTTATTAAATTTAAAAAAGAAATTGGAAGTAGGATCTCCCTATATCACCTGAACTGGTCTTGAACTTCTGGCCTCAAGCTTCCTATATTTTAATAGTGGATACTATTCCTTAACTTCCTATATTTTAATAGTGTTTTATTTATAATGCTTCCTGTATTTTAATAGTGTTTTAACTTTTTCTTCTGCATCCAATCGTTTATTTACCACCATGATGTTACATTTTCTACCAAAACATAGGTGGAATTAAGTCAGTTCTTTCTTCAGAAACTTGCTGTGGATTTATCAAGCAAGGCCATAACCTACATGCAAGATCTTTTGGTGCATTTCAGTAATTCATCCTTCAGAATTTCCCACTAGGTCTCTTTACAATGTAAGCCTCAGCACATACTCCCAGTTTAAGCTAACCTTTTAGCAACTACAGCATCTACTGAGTAGTGAGGTTGAAGCTCAGGAAAAGATATCAACAACCTGAGATACCTGATGGCCTCTCATAACAAGATTTTTTTGTTTGACTTTTCAAGTGAATGTTGACAAATTGTTGTGGTATATATTTTGAGGGCACAAAATTATGTTACTACATATAATACAATGTGGAATAATTAAATAAAACTAAAATACACATCAATTTTTTTTTGTGTGTGTGTGATGAGAACACTTGACAAAGTTATGCTAACTAAAATAAAACAGGTACAAATACTTCATGTCCTCAGTTATAAAACAATCAAGCTCAAATAAAGAGTAGAATGATGGTTATCAGAGGTTAGAAGTAGGGTGGGAATGTGATGTTCAAAGGTTACAAAGATTTTTTGTAAACATCTTATATTCTTTGGACAAATAAGCCTGATGATAAAATTTTTTGTCCTTTGAGGTATGTTACACAGTAAGGTGAATGTAGTAAATAATAATATATCATACATTTTGAATTGCTGAGAGTAAATTTCAAATGTTCCTACATTGCATAGAGATTATTGCTATGTCTCTATTTTTTATAATAATTCTTTTTTTGCAGTGTTCCTTCCTTTCTTCTTAGATAATAAAACTCTTTCGTTCCTCCTCAATATTTAGCTCAGGATGAGCCTCTGCTGTGTGTTTTCTTTATTTATCACTATGATGTGGCAAAAGGCTGTGTGTCTTTTTCCCAAAGAGCATGACATTCATTATGTCCCTAGCAGAGAGCTTTGCATATTATTCTCAACACTGTAATTCATTGAAGAACATGTGCTGCAGAATGAGAGAAAGACAGTGCTCAGATGTCAGCACTTTCAGGGGTTGGCTTAGCTATTGAAAGCCACCCTGACGGAGATCATTCCCCTCCCAGGAGTTCAGCATCCAGTAAATATTCAATCAAAGAGTATAAAGGTCTGGATATCTTGCTTCAACTATGGACAAAACTACAGGCCGGTCTAGCTTTTGAACTTCCTATAGTGTTTTCTGAAGATGTCAGTGGTCATGCGATGCTTTTTGACTTTTCATTCTGCCCAATCCCTCTTACATATCCTCTTTCCAGAGGTGTGGGCAGCAAGGCACTGCCTAATGATCTGCATGAAACATTCCAACACAGAGATACTTGCTAGAGAACTCAACCCATAATGCTTGGTTCCAGAAGCAATCTAAATAAGCAGAAGTAACATAAGAAACATAAGTAACATAAGTAACATAAGAAAATGGATCATTCACAACACTGCCAACAAAAGAACCCCAGTACTGGCATTTAATGGGCACGGTAGATTCTGACTCAAAACTAGTCTAATTGCTAAAATTTTCACTGGTGTGCATTGGAATAGTGCACCAGGATAGTAGTGAAGAGAAATGCACTGGCTGGTGCATTGGGTCAATAATTCAATAAATATGGGGAAAATAGTTAATTGTAAGGTCAATGAAATTAAGTGTTTCTTGCTCAACTTAATTGACTCTCTAGAAAATAACAACAAGCAGTGAGTAATTTATTCACTAATTGTAAGCTAATATAAATATCAGAGGGGCTCTTTGGAAGTGTACAAACGAACTCTCATTTTCTGTTTCTACATAAAGGAGGGCACAAAATACTGAGGAACAGACTAGATGTTTAATCTTTAGAATAATTGAGCAAGATAAAGTTTGAACTCCCAAACAGGAAAGGTCTTCTAGCAAATGAAGGCCCTTGTTGGGAAAGGGTGATGCTATAACACATGGTACAAAAAAAGATCATGAGGGTTGACACCCTGCCTGAATCTTGAATTTGTAGATTCAATTCTCCTAATATCCCTGAGCCTGAGGGAAGATCCACCCCTCCTTATCAAAAGCTAGATATCTCCTCTTCTATGAAAGCAGTGCACTCTCTTCCAAAATCTCCTCTTCTATGAAAGCAGTGCAGTCTCTTCCAAATAAGATGTTTACACTGCTCCCCACCTCTGAGCCACTAAGGTCAGTAGTAGTGTTGAGTTGGAGAATAATCCAGTAAGGGACCTCCTGGGTCTGATAAAGGAAGCTATATCCTAAAGAAGCTTCAAGACTAGCAAGAGCTAGAGATTGTGTGGAACTAAGTTTCTTGGATATTTGAACAAAGGAACTGGAATATAGTTTGATAAAAGAGAGTTTATGATTTGGGAACATTTGCCCAACATCCAGGATTTACTACCTTAGAGAAAACCTCAGGAGATGGTGCAAATTCAATAATAGAATGGCTCCTAGACACAGGGAAAATGTGATGGGCGACATTCAGTAAAGTCAAATGCCAGAATTTCCATAGCAGATGGTAGAGATAGGATTAAAATGTTCAGGGAAGTGGTCATGGGAGAATGCACATACTATGGACAGCTAAAAGATCTTCCAGATGATTATGAGTGCCTAGGAGATTTACCATTTTCCACGATCACTAGGAATCTTCTGTTCTCTGAAGAGTAAAATGCCAGCATCACTCAGAAGTTCACTGGCACTTCTCCTTTACAGTTTGGGTCTGACAGTGGCCTATTACACTTGCCCAGTTTCTTTACCTGAGTCAATTTTTACATTAAATCTTACTGATTGAAGAGGAGGCAGAGTTCCCAAGAAAAAACATCTTGTACTACTTTGACAAATAAGCCTGATGATTATTTTCCCCTTCTATTTCCAAAGGTAACTATGGCCATTTACTCTGATAGCTGTGCACTGGGAAAAGGGTAATATTAATACATTTTTTTAACACACCAATCATGGTCGCCTGTTTGTGTATGGGGACAAGAAATAAATGGAGTTCTGATCAACTAACACATCCAGTATGTTCATTGAGTCCACGTGTACAGGTAGAGTTATTTCCCTACTCTCCAAATGTATAATTGAAATAGAAATACTTGGTAATTGGGATAACATTCACCTCAAGTATTGTCTTGTGGGATGAGAGCTAGTAAGATGTGGAAGGTTATGTAGAAGCCTCTAAAATTTTCTCCCTCCAAGATAGCAAATAATACATACCTGTAGGCAGACAGAAGAAATAGGTATCATTTGTAAAGATTAAAAGGTGCAGAAATGGTTGTCTTTGTAATATTTGCACTTAAGTGCAAACACATCAAACATAACCAATAGCAATCTATTTGTAGTTAGCCACTGTGCTTGAAATACCTTTGCTAGAGTGCATTAGCATAACCTCAGCCTCAGGTGTGTCCTATGAGACTATATTGGTTTGACAAAAGTATTTATTTCTTACTCTATAAGTAAAGAGTTGGAATGTGTGTGGAACAGAAAATAATATGCATTTACAACGCTACCCCAGAGGTATATTAACCTCTCTCTCCTTTATCATAATATGATATGAAGAGAACTTCACCAATTGGTTATCTTATAAATCATCAAATTGACCTATGAAAATGATGGCATCATGTTCATTAGATTTATGGAACAAAAAGTGCCTCGTCATTGAGGGCCTTAATAAGACATCTCTGCTGCAGAGGAGGGAAGATGAAATGTACAAACATTCAGAAGCTCTCAAATGAGACAAAATTTTGTGGGTTCAGTGCTCTAAATCAGCAGTTCTCAACTGGTGGATGCTGACCCACAGGAACTGTATTAAAGGGTCGCAGTATTAGGAAAGTTGAGAACTACTGTTCCAAAGCATTCCAGAATGTTCAGCCATTAAAAAAAGATGAATTATGAACATTCTGGCTTTCTACCACAAAAAAGAAATCACAGTGCCTAAAAGGCTACCAACTGTGAGTTGACACATGATCCAACAGACTATTTTGGTATTAGCAGTGGGGACTGATACTGTGTAGACTTTATGGCAAGTCCCAAAGAGAGAATCACAAGACAAACCACTAGGATTCTGGAGGAAGGTCCTTTACAGTACACTGGAGAGTTATATACCATTTGAAAATGAACCCCTGGAGTTATACTGAGCCATAGTAAACTTGAAAAGCATGACCATAGAACAACAAGTGATCGTAATCATGTCAGATGTATCGAGTCAGAAGGCAGACCCTGAAATGGCCCATTCATCAGAAGGGAAGTGATACATCCAAGACTGAGTACAAGTGAGAGAAGCTAGAGACAAGACTCATTTCATTCCTCACCATTGTATCAACCCATGTCTCTCCCTCAGCTTACATGTATGGCCTTGTGAGGGATCCTTTATTATTAGCTGAAGGTGGAAAAAAAATACCCAGTGTGGATTATGGACTGATAGATGAGATAAGTGAGTACAAGCTAAAAATATTTGGCACTCAAGGATGGCTTTGGCAGAAGTATGTGAAAATCTTTCCAATTGGCAGAATTTCAGATAGTGCACTCGGTCCTCTACTTTTGTGAGAAGAGAATTGATGGAGGTTAGACTATAGTTGAACTCAAGTGCAATGATGAATGGCTTGGCTGGCTGGTCATCATCTGGAAGATGAAAGATTGCAATATGAAGGACAAGGGGACCAAGTGGATAGACATAGGATGGTGAACAAAAAAAGTGTAAATCTGTTTCTATTATACTTGAATGCCTTTGGGAGAGCATCCACTATTGAAATAGCTCCATAAAAAAGTAGATAAAATAAGCTGACCAGCTGATGTTACTCAGATTTAATTGCTAAGCCATCCACTTTTGTGTTGATCCATACGCTGCTTGTGGCCATAGTGGTAGTGATGGATGCTATGCTTGGGCCCAGTAGCAATGGCTTTCACTCACTGATGCTGAGCTAACAAACGCTGCCATCAAGTGTCAACCTGCCAGCAACACAGGCCAGGGCTGAACCTCTGATGGGAAACCATTCCTCAACAAGATGAAATTGACAGCATTTGGTCCTTTACTCTGAAAGACTCAGCAATTCATTCTGAGAGCAACAGACATGAATTTGGGGGAAGGATTTTCCTTTCATACTTATAGAGCTTCAGTTTAAGCCTCAAAGAGTATTCAATATACCAACATAATTTCCCCAAAATCATTATATTAGGACAGGACCACGAACTTTCCATTAAAGAAGAAAAAGGAGTGGGCCCCTGACTATGAAAGTTAATATAGTCATATCACATGTGACACCACCCAGACACTGAAGCCTGATAGAGCATTATAAAAGCCTATTAAAGACAAAGCCGGACATCCAGCATCTCTAGGTATAAATTCCATGGGGTGCCCTAACAATCATCCCATACCTTAAATTCCATCTCGGCAACTGCCCTGTAGGCAAATAAACCTGCAACCCGAATAGCAGGCACTCAACCAGCATTTGCTGAAATTAACATAGCTAACATTTCTTGATTATCTGATGCTAATGTACTGTGTAGGGGGAATTCCACTCAACTCACCTAGATGAGTTTAAACCACAAAGTTGGTCTACTCCCTTCCCTAGGGGCCAGTCCTTTTACTACTTTCACAACTGATTCTTGGTCCACCACCTTCTTATGAAGCACGTTCCCTGTGCACTGGTATCAATATCAGGTGAGGACTGTGAAGACCTCACCAACTGCATCTTGAGAGTCACTTTTGCATGAGTCTGATGAGACAGAACATGTGCACACAGCAAGTTAAGTGAAGCAATTTTCTTACAAATGGGCAGCAAGGAATAGTAGAAGCCCGGGAGTCATGATGAGCTGGTCCTCCAAAGCTCAGGAAAGTTGCCCAAGTAAGATGAACTCTCCATGCACATGTGCCCTCACTAGCACTGCAGCTGAGAGACATAGGAAAACAGCCTGCCCTGGGCTTTATGTTCTGTGGCAACATGACACGCCAGGTGTTGTACAGCATGCTGTTCCAGGAGGGCTAGGAACAGAGCCTAGGCTATTCCTGCCAGTTCCCCTCTTATCCCAGGATGTTGTTTTCCCAGAATGTTCTACAGGGAGAACTGTGCTGGTCCAAGGCCACCCAGAGATCTGTCCTGAAAATCTGATCTTCATCAATGTCATCATACTCCGAGTCAAGCTATTTTTTCACCTATACTTCTGCTTGAACCTCTCATCTCTGCTTCTGCACTTAACCCCTACAGTATATTCTCTGCACACAGGGTGATCATTTCAAAATGCCAATCAGATCTTGCTCTCTTCAAAATCAGTCAGTGCCTTTCTACCTCCTGTTAGAACAAAACCCAGCATCCTTACCAAGGCCTGCAAGGCCCTTCATAATCTGTCCTTGCTTCTGACTTTCTGACCTCAGGTCCTTAGATCCTCTACTTTTACCATTCTGTTCTGACCATGTTGCCTTCTCTAGTGTGTCTTGAATATCCCAAGCTCCTTCCTGACTCTGGGCTTTGATCTAGCTCTGCTTACTGTATAGAACCAGCTTTCCTCAAATAGTCACATGACTCTCATCCTCATTTCACTCAGGGCTCTATTTAAAAGTTCCTTTCTCAAATACTCCTCTCTGACCACTCTCTCTCACCAACCAACCTGAATTTTCATCCTGGCAACATGACTATTTTTCTTTATCTTTTGTTTTATCTTTGTTTTGTTCATATCATGTGTCATAACATGTAATTATAAATTTTTGTTAATTTATATATTTTCAATTTATCCAACTGGAGGATGAGCTCCATGTAGGCAAAGGTTTTCTTTAGTTTAATTCTGTAGCATTTAAAAATGTCTAGAACTGTATTTGGCACACTATGTGGACTCACTAAGTATTTGTTAAATGAATAGGACACTCAGGAATCCCGGTACAGCTCTGGTCTGTGAAGTGTGGGGGGAAGTGTTTTAAGTGTTTTCTGAGAAATCTCATCATTCCTAAGTTAGACCCAAGAATCCATCTTCTTCCTCTGGATGTGGTTACACTGGCAATGTGAGGCAGTCATCCTTTACCAGCTCAAGGGGAATATCTACACAAAGACTAATGAAGGTGGAGAGGTGGAAAGAAACTGGCTCACTGATTATATCACTGAGTTGCTGACTTTATTCTATCTAAGCCATCCCTACTATGGGTATATTATTGTGAGAAAAATGCATGCTTAGTTGTGTTGGGAAAGCACGTTATTTATGGTTTAATTCTTCAGAGCCCAAACCAATCTGACTTCTGCATATCCCTTTCTTACCTTTCCTGCTACACAATTCCATACACCTCACTTTCCAGACACATTAAAACTCCACATGCCCAAATAACTGTACATCTGTGTCTTGGTTAAGATATTCCTTCTCTCAGCCCCTTGCTTCTACACATGTAAAATCTTCTCAGCCCTAAATCTTTATTTTATGTGGTCCAACTCAAAAGTAGTCTCTCCCAAGATGTCCTCTGATAAAAACCACCCAGTCTGCTAGAGTCATACAGCCCATGGCTTATCTTTTCCTGGATCCTAGATATTCAGGCTTTAGGCTACAGTTATTTCTCCCATTCTCATCTTTATATATTCATTCATTCTTCATCCAACAATAATTTATTGAGCATTTATTGTTAGGCTCTGGACATATATCAGGAAATAAAACATACTTATTTATTATTATTATTGTTATTTTTGCTCTAACATAGCTTACAGCCTTCCTAGCAGAAGTGGAAGAGTTCATTCAACAAATGAATGAATTAACAGTGCACCAGGAGATAACTGGTACAAAGGAAAATACAGCAATGAATGAGTGCATAAGGAATACAATTTTATTGGAAGAAGGACCACAGTTTTAAAATGGGATAGTTTAGGGAGCGTTTTATTTAGAAATTGACAAATGAACAAAGACGTGACTGAGGTGAACAGCATGCCATATACCTGCAGCAGAGTGCTCCAAAGGCAATTGGCCAAAGGACATGCATATCCCAGAGTATTTGAAGAATAGCAAGAAACCTTTATGCCCAGAGCAGAATGAGAAGTAGTAAAGAAAGAATGTATCTTCATATCTTTTGTTAAAAGAAACAAACACAGTCATCCAACTACTTAAACGTCAATTAGTGATTGTCAAAAGGACATTGTGCTTTGTGACAACTAGCTGTTTCTATTAACTAGATTACATACAGTGTACACCAACCAATTATAAAGTATTCCTCATTTAATATTTTAGCATAATATGTTATGGGTCAGACTTATTTTCTGGCAGAGAACTTTTGTATGATAATGACAAGTCCCTTCACCTTAGCTTATACTCTCAGGGTCATTAATTTCAGGCCAGAATGTTTGGTTACCATACCTAAAGGTAAAATAAACTGCAGTTGAAAGATGAGCAATCCTAAGGGGTGCCCCTTTGTCTGATGCTTTCTGCTCTTTCACCTGCATTGATACACTGCTGTTCATATCTGAAATTCATCCTGATCACTTCAGGTTCACAGTAGTGTTAGTCATCAGGTGTTCCATGTGGCTTAAGAACATCTCAGCTACCATCAATCTATTCTAATAGCATCACTTAAGGCTTCTGCTGGCCCAAACCTGGATAATCTTCTGTCAACGCCTCAGAGAGGAACATCAAGTCTATTTCGAGGACTAGAGCAGATATATTTGACAAGATATGCCTCCAGGACTACCTGCTCACAACCTGGATCATCTGGGCTCCAGTGGTTAGGCTTCTACAAAAAGTATATGTCTTTCAGTAAGTTCTTTCTTGGGGAGCCTTGAGCATCCTTTCCTGCAGTTCAATGTCATCTCCATCTATTAGCAGTGGTCTGATAGTGTTGTTCCCAAGGTGTTTGAATTTTTGTCCTCCAGCGATGACCCATGACTCCCTATGTACAAGTGTATGTCTTTTCAAGTACCCATCACACTTTCTTTAGGAAAACTAGCTACCTAAGTGCTATATGTCCTTATAATTAAAACATCTCTCAAGAATTCTTTAAACCCAGGGGGGTGGGCAAAATGACCAACTGTCACTAGAAAATTTCAAATAGAGGGAAAGTTTCAGAAAAGAAAGCATAGCTGAAGTGAAAAACTGAGGGAAAGAAGCCAAAATCTGCCCTTACCTAAAATCTCATAGGAAGAAGTGGAAGAATAGAACAAGGAGACAAATTTTGGAGGAAACCCACCGTTATGGGATTTGGACCTCAGCAGCAAGCATAAATGAGAGTGTTTATTTTTTCTTCTCTTATAGCTGTGTGGGATGCCAGCTCTTGATCTGTTGGAGGGCCTTTCTGGTGAATCCTGGCATTTCTACCATTGGAAAACTTAGAGCTTTGGGGGAACAGAGCACTGGGTTGCAGGCTTGTGTAGGTATTACTTTATCTGCACAAAGTTGGATGCCTCTATTCACCTAGTAAAGTCACAGCCTCTCAGACTACATGTCTCTGGATCCCACACAAACATTCCCCAGCACACAGAGGGACTGTGACAAAGGAAAGGGGAGATACAAGAGTACACAAGATTACAGCAGTGTTGACCCAAGGGGCAGGTTGCTCCAAGAGAAGTGAGAGATGCTGTGACCCTTTCTAGAACAGAGGAAGGTAGAACACACTTTCCTGAATGAAAGAGCCCCCCGTGGTTTGTGATCTAAAGTTGCCTGCATCCCGCTCCCCCACCCCCAGCAAAGATGCATGCCACCACTTGGGGCTTTCCCCTCCTTCTCCTTTCTACCCCCTTCTGTCAAGGCATCTGTGGCTGAAAGGCTGTTTCTGCTCAAGATTGGCAAGTGATCCATAGGGGACCATTAAATTGGTGCATCTGGGAATGGCTGCCTAACCCCTGAGAGAGAACTTATCACGCCCAGGCTTCCACAGAACTTGAGATTCAGTTCTGTTTCATTAAGAATAAGCAGTGAAGGCTTTTGTGCCACAAGGACAAAGGCTATTGCCTTCTCTGAGGGAGGGTGGGGCTAGCAATATTCTAGCTGAGCTATAAGCTACTTTTCTGTTCTTTAAGGAGGCTAATCTCCCTGGAGACAAGTCCCTGAAAGTGTTCTCATTGGTGCATTGCAACTATAGCTCACACCCAATCTGGCTGCACACAATGGGTTGGGCTGCCTCTCCCTCCCCTGCTACAGCTAGGCTATGGCAGAAGTTGGGAAGTTGGGATTCAGGGGGTGTTAAGGCCTCTAAAGGACAAAGACCATAGTCAATGTTGAGAGAGGAAAGTATGAACAGCTTGTGCATCCCATAGCTGCCTGCCTCTGCTAACCTAAGCTGGAGGGGCCCACCACTCCTATTGCAAACTAACAGTGTATCTGCCCTTCTCCTTCCTGAGCATTCTTCTGGATTAGGAGAGTACCCCACCCCTTGCTCTCACAGCCAGCATCCAAACACAGAGACTAGAGAACAAGTTTGTCAGCTTAGTGTTTGACTGGTTTCCCCATAATCAACCATGCCATTGAGGGAACTAGGAACTGGGGATTACCTAATCTAGACCACACCACTGGCACCTGAACATTCTCTCAGGGGTCTGAGATCCAACTGACCCAAATTGGAAGCAACACCAGAGTGTTGGCCACCTGCATAAACCGAAAGGTAATATACCTCTCCCTCTCTATACTGAGCAGCAAAGTTCCCCATAGAGGAGAGCAAGTGAATTGCAATCAGTTTTGAACTGAAGAAAGGTTCCCAGTAGGAATGAACCTGCTTAAGAACTCTGGCAACATGAAAAAGCAGGCTATTTCCACACCCCCTAAAGATCACACCAGCTCTCCTGTCATGAAATCCAATCAAAGAGAAATTTTTGATATGTCAGTATGGAGTTCAAAATATAGATTATAAGTAGCCTTAAAGGGATCACTTAGAAACTTGAAAACCAACACAAATAGGTAGAAATCAACATGATGATTGGTAGAGTATCTTACATATCAATATTAACATTGAATTGAAATGATCTAAATGCTTGACTAAAGAGATATACAATGGACAAATGGATAAAAAATCACAGCCCAAATATGTAACATCTCCAGGAAATCTGTTAAACTTTAAAGATTCTCAAAGGCTCAAGGATGAAAAGTGGAAAAATATTCCATGTAAATGGAAATCAAAAGCCAGTAGAAGTACCTATTCTTATATCATAAAAATTGACTTCAAATAAGCAATAGTAAAAAAAAAAAAGAAAAAAGACAAGGAAAGTTATTATATACAGAAAAATGAATAAATTCAGTAAGTAATTATAATAGTTCTAAATATATATGCACGTAACAAGGAGCTCCCAGATTTATAAAACAAATATCACTAGATATAATGAAAGAAATAGCAACATAATAATAGACGAGGATTTCAATGCTTATCTGACAGAAATATCTCATCAAGAGAGAAAATCAACAAAGAAACATTGGACATTTATGGCACTCTAGAACAAATGGCACTAACAGACATTACAAACATTCTGTTTAGAAACTGAGGAATATACATTCTTCTACACAGCAAATTCAACACTTTACAAAACAGATCATATATTAGGCACAAAACAGTCTCAGAAAATACTAAACAATTAAAATCATACCATGCAACTTCTTAGACCACTGTGGAAAATAAAATTAGAAATCAGTTCCAATAGAGCATTGGTTCTCAACCTGTGGATCACAACCCCATTGTAACAATGAAAATACATTCTGTATATAAGATATTTACATTATGATTTATAGCAAAATTACAGTTATGAAGTAGCAAAGAAAATAATTTTGTGGTTGGGGTTCACCACAACACTAGGAACTGTATTAAAGGGTCCTGGCATTAGAAAGGTTGAGAACCACTGCAATAGGGAGTCTTAAAACTATACAAATCCCTGGAAATTAAATAATTCACTGCTGAATGTCCTTGGTTCAATGATGAACCAAGATGGAAATGAAAAAAATTTTGAAAGGAAATGACAAAAATGACATATGCTACCCAAATCTCTGAGATATAGAAAAAGCAGAGTTAAGAAGGAACCCTACTCTGAAAACCTTTCTGTATACAATGTACACAAACTTGAAAACACAGAAAAAATGGATACATTTTTGATAACACAAAAATACCTAAAGTGTGTATCAGGAGAAATCTTGGACAGGTTATTTCAAGCTTAAGACAGTAATAAATAATCTTCCAACATCTAAAAGCCCAGGCCAAGATGGAGTCACAATCAAATTCTACCAGACCTATAAAGAATGAGCGCCTATCCTACTAAAACTGTTCCATAACATCAGGAAGGAGGGAATATTCCCTAACTCATTTCTCAAAGCCAGTATTTCACCCTAAAGACAGGAAAGGACACAATAAAAAAGAAAACTACAGGTCAATATCCCTCATGAACATAAATGTGAAAATTTTCAAGAAATATTAGAAAACTGTATTCAACCATATATCGAAAAGATAGTATAGCATCAGTTGGATTTCATCCCAGGGATGCAAGGATGGTTCACATACACGAATCAGTGAATGTGACTCACTACATGAACAAAATTAAAAATATAAACCATATGATCATCTCAACAGATATAGAAAAAGTATTCAATAAAATCTACTCTCTTTAATGAAAAAAAAAGGTCTCGCCTCAGCAAATGAAGCATCAAAGAAACATACTTCAAGATAATAAAAGCCACATAAGACAGATAAACAGCCACAGTCATACTGTATGGGAACGAGTTGAAAGCATGCCCTCTAAGAACTGGAACAAGACAAGGATGACCACTGTCATTTCTGTTAAACATCACATGGGAAGTCCTATCCAGAGCAATAAGGCAAGACAAAAAATATATAGGGCATCTAACACAGAAAATAGGAAGTTTGCTGACAATATGATCTCATTATCTAGAAAACCCTAAAGACTCCTCCAAAAGACCCTTAGAATTGATAAATAAATTCACTTAAGTTTCAGCTTACAAAATCAATCTATACAAATAAGTAGCATTTCTATCTACTAATAGCAGTACAGCTGAGTACAGATGAGCATCTAATCAAGAATTCAATACTATTTATAAAAGCTGCAAAGAAAAATAAAATACTTAGGAGTATACTTAACCAAAGAGGTGAAAGATATTTACAAAGAGAACTACAAACCATGGTTGAATGAAATTGCAGATGACACACACACACACACACACACACACACACACAAAATAATGGGAAAATTCCCCATGCTCATGGATTGAAGGAAGCAATATTGTCAAAAAGTCTATACTGGCCAAAATGATTTATAGTTACAATGCAATTCCCAACAAAATACCAATGGCTTTTGTCAAAGAACTAGAAAAATCATCCTAAATTTCATGTGGAACCAAAAAAGACCCTGACTAGCCAAAGTAATACTAAGCAGAAAGAACAAATCTGGAGGCATTACATTGCTCAGTTTCAAATTATACTACCAGGCACTAACAGACATTACAAAGCTAATGTCTGTTTCTAAAAAAGCAAGGTCCTAGTAAATGTAGACACATAGATCAATGAAATAGAATAGAAAACCTAGAAATACAACCAAACAATTCTCGACAAAGAAGACAAAAGTATATACTGGGGAAAAATGCCCTATTCAATAAATGGTACTGGGAAAATGGTATAGACACACTCAGAAGAATGAATGTGGATTACTGTCTCTCACTGTATACAAAAATTAATTCAAATGGATGAAAGACCTAAATGAAAAACAGGACACCACAAACATTTTAGAAGAAAATAGAGGAAATACTCTTCTGGACATTGGCCTAGAATTTATGACCAACACCCATAAGCAAATGCAGCACTAACAAAAATAAATAAACAGGACTTAATTAAACTAAAATGTTTATGCACACCAAAGTAAGTAATCCAAAGAGTAAAGTTACAACCTACAGGATGGGAGAAAATATTTGCAATCTATATATCCATCAAAGGACTAACATCCAGAATTTACTAAAAAACATCAAACAAATCAATAAGAAGACAAAAAGTAACCCCATCAAAAAGTAGGAGAAAGATATGAACAGATTTTTTTTTTTAGTAAAGTATCTCAAGAATGGGAAAAAAAGTATCCAATGTACTCAACCCTATTATGAAACTAATTTATAGCTTTCATAGGAAAATTATAACCCAATTTTAGCCCAAGAATATGGGGAAAGGGGAGAGGGAGGGGAGGGGATGGGGGAGGATGGGTAGAGGGAGGGCGATTGGTGGGATCACATCTATGTTTTATCCTATGGGGGTACATGTGAGTCTTTCTAAATGTAGAATATAAATGTCTTAACACAATAACTAAGAAAATGACATGAAGGCTATGTTAACCAGTTGGATGAAAGTATCTCAAACTGTATGTAGAATCAACACACTGTACCCCATGATAGTATTAATGTACACAGCTATGATTTTATAAAAAAAAATTCAAAAAAATATGGAATGATTCACAAATTTGCATGTCATCCTTGCACAGGGGCCAGTCAAACAGACTTTTTTTTCAACAGAAGATAGAGAAATGCCCCCCCCCAAAAAAAAGAACCATGAAAAAATGCTCAATGTCACTTATCACTAGGGGTATGCCAATTATAACCCAATGAGATACCACCTTATCCTTATCAGAATGACCATTTTTAATAAATGAAAAACACTAGAGGTTAGTATGGATTACTTACAAACTCTCGGAGGAAATGTAAATTAACAAAATTTTGTGTGAAACAGCACAGAGAGTCTTCAAAGAACTAAAAGTACCTACAGTACTAATGTTTTTACCTACAAGTGGGACTTAAATGATGGGTGTATGTGGTCATAAGTGCTATAATGGACATTGGAAACTAAGGAAAGAGAAGAGTGGGCTGGGAACACAGTATTAAAAATTACCTATTTAGGCACAACATCCGCTATTCTAGTGAAGGGTAAACTAAAAGCCCTGATTTCACTACACAATTCATCCATGTACAAAAAACACTTGGACCCCTTAAATCTATTCAAATAATACTAGTAATACAAAAGAAACTCTAAAACCCAAGGATTTTTTTTCAAGATGATTAGCTGCCATCAATTAGATGGAGAAGAAGCTGGAAATTCTTAAATAGCAGTTTCTCGAATTAAATCATGCACCAGAAATAGTTCCTTTTACATACTGCCTATTTTATATACACACACACACACACATGTTCAAAATAAATTTCTTTTGAAAGCAACCATCCCATGGAATTTTTTTTTAAATTATTTCATAGAAAATGTTTTTTGATAATAAAAACTGGTAAGCTGATAGAGAAGATAGAAATATATGTTTGAAAAAAATTACATGACTGATTATGAGAAGTTGCATGTACTCTTATGAGAAAAATTTATCTGAATTTTATTTTAAATTCTTATTTATATAAAGTAACCCTCATATGTGCTACTTGTGATTTTTCAGATCCAGAGTCAGGAAGGAGTAGTTAATAGAACTCTATGTTAAAGTCTCTCTGTCTGCACAAACTCATTTTATATCAGATACATTATGTTAGTTTGAAGTTTTTGCAAAGATATTTATTGCATGAGATATAAATTTGGTAGCTGGTTATTATTAACTCTTTCTTATGCAAATAACTAAAGCTTCAAGAAAATCATAGAGATTCTGAATCCTCCTGGACTGAAGAATCATCCCCAGTAGTTGATAACCTTCAGATTTCACATTATATGCAGAATACGAAACCTTTCCTTAAGCTGTTATTACTTACATGTTCTGTTACTTGCAACTGAAAACATTCCTATCTGATGCAAACATATTCTGTGCTCTGTCTTTGATTCCTCTTTTTATCACTTCTAGTCATTGTTTTTGGCCGTGTCCTTACTTCCATCAAACAATCAATTTCTTCTTCAGTGACAAGGAACTAGATCTCAGGGGAATTTTTTTAACTTCATGATTTTCTTGCATACTCAGATTTAGTGGTTAATGTGACTTGTCTATGAATAATTTCTAAAGTTGTATTTGTTGAAATGTTCTCTTCATGTCCTTCATTTCTACAATGAAAAAATAAGTATCATGTTTATTTCTTACGTTGGTAGGCCTTGTTAAATCTTAGAGTTGATACATACAACTTTATTGCCTTTCAATTTTTTAGAGATTATAAAATTGGAGCTGGGAAAAAAATACTTTCTGTAAGAAGAATTCATGAAATAATGCTTTAGGTTGGATTTCTTGACATTGTTTAGATGATTTTCTTTCACACAAATTGTTCAGGAAGGATGATTGAGTCTAGAAAGGGAAGAGGGAGGTGAATCATATCTTCCATCCCTACACAGAGCAAATAAGTCACCAAATTTAACATCTTGATTTGGTTTTTTAAAAGCATTGACTTTCTTAGTGTTTTTTTTTATATTTACGTTTGAAAATAAAATTAAATAACCAATTACATGAACAAACATGTTCACTTCATCTATTATATTATTTAGAAGGAATTGAAAATATTCCCAGTTTTTCATACTTAATTATTTTATATTTCTTCAATATGTAGATAATTACAAACAAAGATCACTAAAATTAAATTTTAAACAAATTTATATATTTAAATTTGTTACATAATGTAAGAGGATACCCAAGGGTGAGAGAATAATACATTGGTGAGTCAGAAATCTGAAGGTCAACCTTTTTCTTTTCTTTTTCTTTTTCTTTAAATAACCTCAGACAAATGGTTTTAGCCTCTATTTAGCTTGTGTTCAATGTGGTCATTTGATTTGTCTTTTACCAGATGTACTCATTTCATAACTTACTTATTTTGAACCTAGAGAAATGCTATGCCAGGATCTGACAAAGTCATTTCTCAGACTAAAAAATTTACAATCTAACTTACTAAATAAACTAGATGTGAGGCTGTCTATGCTGTTTCTTGAGTGCAACTTACCAAAACAACCATAGGAAATCATAAAAAACCCCTCTAGTCAGAGTGAGGGGGTGGGGTCTTGGTGTGTGACACACTTTTGGAGGGAAGACATGATTGTAAGAGGGTCTTTATCTAACAAATGCAATCAGTGTAACTTGGTTTCTTGTACCCTCTATGAATCCCCAACGAAAAAAACCTCCGGTCAGAAAGACTTAATGAAGAGAGTATGTTTTGAGCTTTGATCTTGGCATTTTTGAAGTCATTAAGAATATGGATTCTAAAGTAAAATAGCTTCTGTCCAAACTTGACCTCATCTGGAACATACACCTATATATCTATAGATACAACAATCCTTATTTTATGGGGCTAAAGAAAGATTTGGTGAAGTTAATATATGGAATGTCTCAGGACAGTGTCTCTTATGTTCTAAGTTCTTATCATTTAAGTAGGTACAAAGGTATGATGAGAATCTCAAGGCAAACTATCCTGAACAAGGAATTTCTGCCAGAGTATAAAACTTCAGAAAGATGCAGCTGGTATATTATGTCAATATCCTAGGGATGCCATGACTCATCACAACAAATGGTGTGACTTAAAATGATAAACACGTGGAGAAAAGGGAACACTTCTGCACTGCTGGTGGGAGTGCAAGCTAATACATCCCTTTTGGAAAGAAGTATGGAAAATACTCAGGGATCTAAAAGTAGACCTGCCATTTGATCCTGGAATTGCTCTACTAGGTGTATGTCTAAAAGACAAAAAATCACTTTATAACAAAGATATTTGCACCAGATTGTTCACTGAAGCTCAATTCATAATAGCTAAGT